>LVLI01000143.1:0-70522 GCA_001687465.1 Halocafeteria seosinensis | reverse complement strand
AAGTGGATAAATTCAACATCGCCATGTTTGGCAACGATCCGGACTGGCAATTTTTTGTCATTTGCCTATCACACACTAACTGCCGGATTTTCTTAATTAACGCAACAGTGGACTCGCACAGAGATTCAATCAATTCTGTACATCGTTGGATTGATCGGACCCACGATGGAGTAACAGCGACGTACATACATATACCAATACCAGGAATTGGTGCGGAAGTGAATGATTCATCCATGATCGGTTTTTCCCTTATTCGGTCACTTGTCCTTCGGAGGCCTGTTTGCCTAAGCCCAGAAGATATGCGTTTCGAAAGATATAGACAAGTCATCGCGTGGATGAAGTCTGGTCAAGAAGACCCACATGAAGAATTAGTCGAGTATATCCAAGAGTTTGAGCATTTGCGTTCCCAAAACAGTGCATCGGTTTCTGAACCGGCCAACAATTGTCGTGTGCCTCAGAGTCTGATGAGGGTGCTACACAAGCTACCAGTAGTCAAGATAGTATTGGTAACAACGATTACCAGCTGGGGGAGAATGATTCCTCATGCGCGCCGGACTCCGAAGATGATGTTAGCGATGGCAGCACTTAGCGTTCAATTATTTCCCAACGTCAGGTACCCATAAACATCACAGAACGACACGAACCTCCTCTTGGAGACCGCCTATACTATCGAATTGCATAATACTTTGCAAGCCCATCATCCTGGAGCTCTGGTTCAGCTACAGCTCTGGCAGTGCTGGCAAGGCAAGAAAGAACGTGCTCGCACGAGACGCAGTGCGATATAACTCAACGGAGCACCCCTGTGATTGATTGATCCGCGTGACATTCGGCCGGCCTTCTGGGGCGATTTGGTATCATTAGCTTCCGAGTGCCCGCTTCAAGTCAATTAACGGCTGGCGTTGGCACCTGCGTACTGAGACAAGGATAATACGCTAAGACAAAACAAATAAGTAAGAACAAGTCTACTGCGTACACCGGGGATTGTATGTGATGCTAACCCTAACCTGAAATAGTTTCATATGTAGATCAATCTAAGCGTCCTAATTAATTCTGAATCATCAAACTGTATATTCATATCTCCGTTGTTTCTCTCTAGTCGGGAAAACGGGTTGTAGCGTACCTCCCAGGTACTCAAACTGTGGTCCAATCCGTATGATCAAATATTCTGAAGACCCTATTGAGGTAGGGATGAAATAGTTTCATATGTAGATCAATCTAAGCGTCCTAATTAATTCCGAATCATCAAATTGTATATTCATATCTCAGTTGTTTCTCGCTAGTCGGTTGTAGCGTACCTCCCAAGGTACTCAAACTGTGGTCCAATCCGTATGATCAAATATTCTGAAGACCCTATTGACATAGGGATGAAATAGTTTCATATGTAGATCAATCTAAGCGTCCTAATTAATTCCGAATCATAAAATTGTATATTCATATCTCAGTTGTTTCTCGCTAGTCGGGGAATCGGGTTGTAGCGTACCTCCCAGGTACTTAAACTGTGGTCCAATCCGTATGATCAAATATTCTGAAGACCCAATTGACATAGGGATGAAATAGGTTCATATGTAGATCAATCTAGGCGTCCTAATTAATTCCGAATCATCAAATTGTACATTCATATCTCGGTTGTTTCGAGCTAATCGGAAAGCAGGGTTCCGACGTATTTCAAATTGCTGTCTTTTCTATATGATAAAGTAGTGTCGAGTAAGTGTAACCGGAGAATTCTCGTACAACGAGGCAATAATTGTTGCACTCCAATGGCCGCTACCCCTATAATTCCATCACAGAATATCACGAGTTTGACTCGTTCCTAATTCAGGATTTAGTGGCTTGCTTGGCTTGCTCCCTCGCCTCAACGGAGGTAAAGGTTATGTGTCAGCTTCTTTGGGAATCTCTGATCGTTTCTTCGCTTCGTTTCGGGAGTAAAAGGCTGGAAACTGTCGATTTGTGTACCGTACGCAGTGTACGTTTGTGATACACGGCGGCTTGCAGCCAAGTTTCAATCGGTACTGCCCGATTCGGCAGCTCCACAATACACTCGCCAGCGTCGCGTTTTGGCGCGACTTTCTCGCCACGTCTAACCAAGTCAGCGATCATCTATTTACGTCTGAGTTGCGTTAAAGACGATGCACATGAGCGTGATACCCTTCCCACACGTCTACAATCACGTCCACTTGCTGGGTAATACAGTACTGGGATACTGTCCAGAGTTTTGTCATTGCCAAGTCGGGCTTCGAATCGATTATCAACGGTAATGCCGGAACTAATGCTTCAGTCTTTACAACCAAATAGTCGATTTCATTTCTCCAATCCCACTGCAAGCCGTGAAAGGGATGTGAAGTTGATCCTCACCCCGTACGGGTATTGAATCACTAGGTATAGTATTGATTAGACACACTGAAATGTGTGTCTGCCACATTCGGCTCTAACATACCTCCAAGAATCCTAAGATGGAGGAAAGGGAACACACCTGCATTCATGGTATCTTCTGCATCCCCACTGAGGGCGTGTAAATCGGATTCTGATAGGCACTGCGTTTGTTAGAGGTGTCAACTTTGAGTACGCACACACGCACACACACACATATGTGACAGATAGCCCACCGGCCGGGGAGTTGACCACATCCTCTTAACGAGGAGCAGTATGCGCCCGTGTTAAGTAGCCCACCTGACGTGGGAGGTGGCACCCCAGGAGTTCCGTCCACCTCAGTTTCGTCAACAACGCCCAGATTGTAGTACATTTCCTGCTCGAGGTCAAAGAATTTGCGGCTACCCAGGTCCTTCTGAAGCCACGAAACCGGTTCCCACGTCTGTGCTGCCTCTGTGTAGCCCCTCCAGTGGACGAGGATCCGCTTGTCGTGGGGTAGCCCCTCCAGTGGACGAGGATCCGCTTGTCGTGGAGCCTGAAGTCGATAAACCTCTCGACATCATCTACCGTATGCGTAGCTCTAGGCAGCCAGTCTAAGCAAGAGAAACCATTTCCCATTGGGTTGTTTGACGCGGTCTTAGCCAAGCGGTCGGCAGTCGAGTTTAAGACCCTGCGTATGAACCTAATCTCTGCGCTCTTCACCATTGGGAGGTTCCTAAGGTGGAACCATGCAGTCCGTGCCCTCTCGAACAGCGGGATGAGCCTTTGAGTAGGTATACTAATTGATGAAGACGAACTATATAGCTGGTTCCGTTCCGCTCGACTATTCCTGGTTATGATCCAATTGCCGCTGCTTGTCCCACCGCGGTCATTGACGTAAGACAACGATGCAGCTAAGTAATTTTGAAAGGAAGCGGATAGACCGGTTCCTTTGCTACGGTACATTGTACAAGACATTCAATCGTCAGTAGAAAGTTATTACTGACAAGCAGTGTTCTCGCCGCAGCAGACGCAAGCCGAGTCTCCTACTGTCGGGTTGAGTCTGTGTATGTGTGTGTGTCTTCTGGCCTTGTAGGCGATAGGACGGTACCGACCTTCCCTGATCAGGATTGGATATTAGCGACAAGACTTTGCGACACTTCAAAATGGAGCCGACAACAGCTCATAAAATGGTGAGGCCATAGACTCATATTAAATCCGAACAAAAACAAGAAATGAAACTTTGCAACCAAAGTGGTTTGAGTTGCCTGGGGCGGGGGGAATATCCAACTATCACCTATCCCTGGGGAGCGATAAGCAAAGCATCGAAAGAACTCAGCGGTCATAGCATGCAAGTCTGTCATCGTAAATGTCATTCTATAGTTCATGTTCTTCGGAGTGAAGTGCTGTACTTGTCACGCACCTTCCAAGGCTTCGTTCGGTCTGGGAGACTCCAGGCGGCACCGCATCGTCTAATGTCATACTAGGGACATCCCAGATATGTACGCTACCATAACAGTACATAATGTGACCACCAATACTCGATGGAGCCTTCTACTAGTTGATATTCAATGCTGTCAATGGCTGTGAAGGTACGCTACTTCGTCCAGGATCACATTGCGGGACCCTTCCCAGTTCGGCACACACAGACAAAGCAGCGAAACACCGAACATAACAGCCGACGCATATTTACATGGCGACATCGATGGTATGATTGGAATCTCATGAAGTAGTATATTGATGTACATATAGACAATTGTTGAAGTTGGGAAATCAGGCTTTGAAAGCCCCATTTCCCATAAGTTGAACCTAACTTTATCCCCTTCCGTCGTGGCACGACCGCCCTTTGGACCCGACCTCAGCCGCGCCATGCCCGCCCCTGGCACGGGTACAAAAAATAGAAATTTGCGCCAACCAGGGAAAGTGGCCACAAAAAAAACAAAAAAAAAAACAAATTGAAATATGTCCCCTTTACAGCCATCGGTCTTTCCGTCAAGGTATGAGTCAATTTTTTTAGTCGTCGTTGGTTTGACGGATCCAAGGACCAAGGTACACTGTTCGATGCAAGGAAAAGTACCATATATATGGTACATATAGCGCGGCCTTGTCTCAACTTTGTAACACAGTACTGTAACCATGGCACGACCCACCCAGCGTATATCATCTTCGTCCACCTTTCAATGGACGCTGATGTTGACTGGGGTTGCCTTCATTGCTGTCCGTCCTCACTTGATATCCGACAATGAGCGAAAGCAAGCGAACGGTCCCAAATCCAATCCCGGTGAGCAATGCGTACCGGTATTCTCTTCTCAGTGTGATACTTTCCTGGTGTATGGATCTCGCCAGAGTGTGCATCGCTTCGCCTACTCTGCTCATATCGTGCTGTCATCTTATTCGATTCGTAAAAACCATGTCCATTGTCTTCCGATGCCGGTTCAGTTTGGCTCGTTATCTCGAGGAGAAAGGACCCACAAGATGTTATTTTGTGACTACTACATACTTCTAAATACGGGAAGGAGGTTGCAGTGTCTAAGTATAACTCTCCCGGAAGATCCAGTTGCAATGAATCATCTGGCAGCGACTAACGTCGTGCGGGAGAGCACTAGTGATACCGAAGTGAAGGATGACTTTTATTCACGGTTTCATTGGACAACGACCGACTATGTTCGTTGGTGGAACAAGCTGGTTAAGAGCGGACGAAAAGGTGTTGCTTTAACGACCGCCAGCACTGTAGCGAGCGATATGAATCCACTCCGTAGTGTCCGACAGATATTTCGCTTTTGTGATCACCTGACGCACCTTGGGTTCCCCACCTTGACTATCTCAAAGGAGAAATCACTGCTTGTTTTATTCATCCTGCTGATCGCATCAGCGCAGGTTTTACAAGCATTGGGTTGGAAGTCTACAACTCCCGGAGAGGAAGTTCTTTCGGCACCTTCCAGTAATCCATTGCAAAAAGCTTCTCGCTTGCGATATAAATTTCCATGGATATCCCGTAATAGGAAAATGAAACTACTTCCGCATGGAACATATTTAAAAGCGTCTCTGGTTTACGCAGTGCAAAGTACCAGTAATATTTCGTCACGAACGATGATTATGTTGGCGTCATTGTTTTTCGGTTGCATTCTTTTGAACGAGGCAGTAGCAACCGATTTACGATCTGCAATTCTAAATGGTGACGAATCCTGCTTTCATTATAGTGCGGCTCAACACCAATTTGAAATGAATTGTAGTGTGTTGAGATGGGGTGATCATGGCTATACGAATCAAGAATACATCTCGTTGGATGCGAATGAGATATTTGACGGTGGTCGGCAGAATGGGAACATCATAGATTTGAGTGGAATAACAGATTTCCAAGGATTGTTTACTATACTGGGTAGTGTTGCTTCGTTTGATCAAGCTCCGTTGATTCGGAATCTTGATGTTAGGAATGGGGAAATTTCAGACGATGGTGGATTTATTGTCCGTAAACAGCAGAAATTCTTTATCATAGATTCATGTAGCTCATCAGGAGATATTGCTGGTCCCTCAGGTGGTGGTATATGTGGTCAGCGAAGTGGTCGTGATCATGGTCAAATCAAGATATCGGATTCGTATTCGACAGGATACTGGGTAATAGTGCAGGTGGTATTGCAGGAAACAGTGTAGGATACAATCATGGGATTGTCAATATCACGGATTGTCATTCCACTGGAAATATTGAAGGACAATTTGCCGGTGGTATTTGTGGAAATGGGGCTGGTCATACGAATGGTCAAGTATATATAACTCGTTCCTATTCCAAAGGAGATATAATTCCTGGTGGTCAATACAGTGGTGGTATTGTGGGTCTCAATGCTGGTCGTTTCATTGGATTCGTCTTTATCAAGGAATGTTATAGTATGGGACAAATATTTGCAGATGATAGTGGAGGGATTAGCGGCGATGATGCAGCAGACAGTGAGGGTGAAGTACATATTGTAGATTGCTATACACGAGGAGATATTTATGGCACAGGAGGAGGAGGTATTACAGGAGCCCGAGCAGGAGGGCAATCAGGCCAAGCCACAGGTGATGTCTACATCATCAATGCGTATGCGTCAGGTGCAGTCACTGGGACGGATGCTGGGGGAATTATAGGACACATATTTGATGAAGCAGGTGGTACTATTCACGTGAAATATTCGGTATACAATGGGAATGAAGGAGCAGCGTCGATCATAGGGACAGATAGTGGAGATAACCTCGTCGAGACAGCCAATTCAGATAATTTGACCGATATACAGGGAGAACTATATCAAGTGGGAGGATGGTCTGAGGACGTATGGGCTTTAGATAGAGGAGAAAGTGACGACGAAGAGGAGAATTTGCTGCCGATTCTACGCTTTCAATTACCATCGTCATCTCCTGCTCCTTCACCGATGTCGACGCCATCAGCGACAGCGACAAGGTCGGAGACTCCTTCAAGCAGCTTTCCCCCCTCTGCGAGTGCCACTCCATCGTCATCGTCGAGCTTGACTCCAACAAGCTCCATGCCGACACCTTCAGAAACAAATAACGCTTCCGTTACGGGTAAACCAGACGATCAGCCTGACAAGGTCATTGTACCGCCTGTTCAAAGACCCAAGCGCACAGTAAAAGGCTGAAGATGTTCGGCAAGGCATTGCATGGGATGAATCAAGAGAAATGTTGAGGCGCAACCCAATAGCCGCATGAGTGATATTTTTCTGGAAATAGCGGGACTCGAAACTTAACAATCTTATGTTAATTAAGTATGTGCTCAAGAGCAGTGTTGACTCTTATTTGATGCAATATGATACAAGTTCATCCAGACTGAGCTTTCAACTTATCTGGGAAACATATGAAGCTCGGCTTCGTTAGACTAAGAAGCCTCAATATTTCAGGCCAAATAACATAGTACGCAACTGATGCGAGAGGGTGAATTCGCTTTATGCTATCATCTTTTCAATACCTAATCTGTCAAACCATCCGAGAATTCCTTCATGCAACTGGTCTTTGTTTCTGCGTATTTTTTTTCGTCTTTTGTAGCCTCTTCCTGAGGCCACCTGACCAACCATGCACCATCACTCCATGCGTTGGGCAAATCCATCTTGCATACCCACATCACTGCCTACAATACCACCACCGAAAGTGCCCATAATATTCCCTGTCGAATAAAATAAGACCGGGAGATACATGTAAAGACACGCCCATGCGTCCATCCCCACTGATGCCACCTGCCTTCATCCATACATGGCTTCTTTTCGCATTTCTGTTCGATTTTCTTTCTATCATAGCCCAGTGCAGTATGATCGGACACTCAGCGTGATAACTTCTTGTTATGTCGGGCTTGGCTGCCAGCCAACCAACGAAGAGCAAGAGCTACACTCGCCGATGCCATTTCCACGACGACAAAAGTTGGTTTGGAATTCCAATTCCTCCTCCTGCTTCTTGACTCACTGTATATCTACGAGCAATCTTACTCAAAAGCGAGGACGGATGTCAACTATACCAACAGGTGGTCCTTGGCGCCGCGTTAGGGATCCGTCAAATCTGTCGGTCCAAAGACGGCTAAAAAAAATGACTCATAAATAGTTCGGCTTTGGCAGGCCTCTCTAAGTCTTCGATACTGTGGATAGCCCAGCGGAGCTCTTTGGACTGTTGAG
Source organism: Halocafeteria seosinensis (assembly GCA_001687465.1). Taxonomy (NCBI): domain Eukaryota; class Bigyra; order Bicosoecida; genus Halocafeteria; species Halocafeteria seosinensis. The sequence goes on along the minus strand of LVLI01000143.1, from coordinate 62,528 downwards.
TAGAGTCTCCGAAACGCTCTGCTGATACCGATAGCCGAAATTCTCGCGAATTCTCGATATAGCAAGCATCCACATGCCGCTCTCGGAAGAGTCGTCTTCAGCTGCAACCAGAAACAGAGTACAAAGAGATCGCAACTCAGTATAAACTCCTTAGTGGTTCGAAGTGCCTTCGGCACCCCACCCTGCTGGACGACGAGGAAGTAGATAACAGTCCACCACCGGAGCTTGGTCCCCAACCAGAACCGTGACTTCATAGGAGTCCGTAACATGGTAACATGGTATTTTTTTTCCCGGGACAACAGGAAGGACAATGTTCCATGGACTCCCAGTGAATGAGTTTCCCTCACTCTCGTTCCTCTACTCCCGGAGACACTACGAAACCCATATCTTTCGCAGGAAGTGGAGTCCTCTCCATTAATGTGGGCTAAACACTGGATTCCGAAGGGTTGAAAAGAGAAATCAGATTCATTACATGTAGGTTTGGTCACCCAACAGATAGACGTGACGTGACGTGGAGTGGCTTCTCCACAATGCCTTGTTTCTAAACACAGTAGTAGCTGTGAGATGCGTCGAAACGCTCCCGCACTCAGAAGCAGGAGCGCTCCATCCAGCAAACATCAAAGAAATGGGTCTCACCAAAATTGGCCAAAGAAGCAAATAAAGGACATATTTGAAGTACGGCGGGTGCCAACGCTTCCCAGTTGGACAACTTTGTCTTAACTCGAGGTGCACAGTCTCTTCCACACGAAAAATTCTTCCTCGGGTTGAGAATATCACGTCGCTTCCGAGAGGCATTTCCTCAGTCCATGACCGAAGTCTGCAGTCCTATTGCAACCATTTGAAAAAGGGAGTGGCTCTCCCTGCGTTGGGTTGATTACCTGTAGGAATAGGAGCCTGCATATACTGCCCGTGGTGCAAGTTCCACGCAGAAGCTACTGGTTTCTCGACGCTCTCAACTGCTCGGGAAACAGTCTATCGTACATCTCTTCGAAGTATTTCCTTACGCATGCATTGTATCCACTCCTTATTGACGTAAGATGGTCTGCTTGGGAGCTACATGCACAGTGACAGGAGTATGAAGAAGGCATCTGGCTGAATCCCCCCTGAGAGGCTTACGCGGTCCATACAGAGCTAGGAAAGAAGCAAGTTCGCATATACATCCTTGCATCGAAATACGTCATAGCGATCCTGATAGATGTGTTAAAGAACCACTTCTTTGCTTCATTTAAGGAGCTGAAGCGTATACACTCGTTCTGTCCACGTCCTCGGTCCGAAGCAACAAACGGCGGTTACGGTCGAAAGCCAGAAGCGTCCGGCAGCTAAAACTCAGTTATTGCTTGATTCCATACATACGCACATTAAATATATTGAAACAATCAAATTCCATCGTCAAGGGTACATATGACAGCTATTTTAACTTCTGCGTTAGCGTCCTCGCGGAGGTTGGCAACAACATCGAGCGGAGCGGCTGACGGAGCCTCCGAGGCCAACCCTGGCCAGCCAGCCCAGAATTGACGGACCGTAGGTGGCCATCAATGTCCGAGACCGACATTCGAACAAACAACTTCACGAATATTGCGTCCCAAAATGTTCGTGATGTTAAAAAAAAAAAAAGTCGAAAGATGTCCCCTTACAGCGTCAAGGTATGAGTCGCCGTCGTTGGTTCGACGGATCCAAGGATCAAGGTGGTACTGTTCGACGAAGAAACAACAAGGAAAAGTATAGCGCGGCCTGTTCTCAACTTTTTAATACAGTACTGTAACCATGGCACGACCCACCCAGCGTATATCATCTTCGTCCACCTTTCAATGGACGCTGATGTTGACTGGGGTTGCCTTCATTGCTGTCCGTCCTCACTTGATATCCGACAATGAGCGAAAGCAAGCGGACGGTCCCAAATCCAATCCCGGTGAGCAATGCGTACCGGTATTCTCTTCTCAGTGTGATACTTTCCTGGTGTATGGATCTCGCCAGAGTGTGCATCGCTTCGCCTACTCTGTTCGTATCGTGCTGTCATCTTATTCGATTCGTAGAAACCATGTCCATTGGCTTCCGATGCCGGTTCAGTTTGGCTGGTTATCTCGAGGAGAAAGGACCCACAAGATGTTGTCTTGTGACTACTACATACTTCTAAATACGGGAAGAAGGTTGCAGGGTCTAAGTATAATTCTCCCGGAAGATCCAGTTCATCTGGCAGCGACCAACGTCGTGCGGGAGAGTACTAGTGACATGAAGTTCATGGGTCATTGGTTGCTAACATCTGAGACGAATGCACACCCCGAAGTGAAGGATGACTTTTATCCAAGGTTTCATTGGACAACGACCGACTATGTCCGTTGGTGGAACAAGCTGGTTGAGAGTGGACGAAAAGGTGTTGCTTTAACGACCGCCAGCACTGTAGCGAGCGATATGAATCCACTCCGTAGGTTCCGACAGATATTTCGCTTTTGTGATCACCCGACGCACCTTGGATTCCACGCCTTGACTATCCCAAAAGAGAAATCACTGCTTGTTTTATTCAGCCTGCTGATCGCATCAGTGCTGGTTTTACAGGCATTGGGTTGGAAGTTTACAACTCCCGGAGACGAAGTTCTTTCGGTACCCCCCAGTAACCCATTGGAAAAAGCTTCTCACTTGCGATATAAATTTCCATGGATATTCCGTAATAGGAGAATGAAACTACTTCCGCATGGAACATATTTAAAAGCGTCCCTGGCTGACGTAGTGCAAAGTACCGGTAATATTTCGTCACGAACGACGATTCTGTTGGCGTCATTGTTTTTCGGTTGCATTCTTTTGAAAGAGGCAGTAGCAACAGATTTACGATCTGCAATTCTAAATGGTAACGAATCCTGCTTTCACTGTAATGCGGCTCAACACCAATTTGAAATGAATTGTAGTGTGTTGAGATGGGGTGATCATGGCTATACGAATCAAGATTACATCTCCTTGGATGCGAATGAGACATTTGACGGTGGTCGGCAGAATGGGAACTTCATAGATCTGACGGGAATAACAGGTTTCCAAGGATTGTTTACGATACTGAGTAGTGCTGTATCGTTTGATCAAGCTCCGTTGATTCGGAATCTTGATGTTAGGAATGGGGAAACTGCAGTTAAAGGTGGATTCATTGTCCAACAAGAGCAGAAATTCTTTATCATAGACTCATGTAGCTCATCAGGAGATATTGCTGGTAGAGGTGGTGGCATATGTGGTCATCGAAGTGGTCATGATCATGGTCAAATCAAGATATCGAATTCATATTCGACAGGGATGATACTGGGTGGTCAGGCAGGTGGTATTGCAGGGCGTCAAGTAGGATATAATCATGGGATTGCCAATATCACGGGTTGTTATTCCACTGGGACTATTGAAGGACAAGTTGCAGGTGGTATTTGTGGAAATGGTGCTGGTTTGACGAATGGTCAAGTGTATATAACTCGTTCCTATTCCACAGGAGATATCATTCCTGGTGCTCACGCCAGTGGTGGTATTGCGGGTCAGAATGCTGGTCATACCAATGGATTCGTTTATATCAAGGAATGTTATAGTATGGGACAAATATCTGCAGGGGGTAGTGGAGGGATTAGTGGGCGTGATACAGCAGAGGATTCGGGTGAAGTACATATCATAGATTGTTATACACGAGGAGATATTAGTGGCACCCGAGCAGGAGGTATTACAGGACACAGGACAGGAGGGGAACCAGGCGAACCCACAGGTGATGTCTACATCACAAATACGTATGCATCAGGTTCAGTCACTGTAACGGATGCTGGCGGTATTATAGGACACATATTAAGTGAAGTGAGTGGTACAATTCACGTGAAATATTCGGTATATAATGGAAATGGAGGAGCGGCATCGATCGTTGGAGTGAATGATGGAACGAACTTCGTCGAGACAGACAATTCAGATGATTTAACCGATATACAGGGGCAACTATATCAATTGGGAGGATGGTCTGAGGACGTATGGGCTTTAGATAGAGGAGAAAGTGACGACGAAGAGGAGAATTTGCTGTCAATTACCACCGTCATCTCTTACTCCTTCACCGATGTCGACGCCATCAGCGACAACGACAAGGTCGGAGACGCCGTCAAGTACTGCAAGTGCTACACCAACCTGGACATCTACTCGCTCGGCTTCATCTTCTGCCACTAGTTCTCCGACTATGACAGGTACGTCATCGTCGAGCTTGACTCCAACATGAAGCTCCATGCCGACAACTTCTAAGACAAATAGCGCTTCGGTTACGGGTAAACCAGACGATCAGCCTGACAAGGTCATTGTTCTGCCTGTTCAAAGACCCAAGCGCACAGTACAAGGCTGAAGATGCTTGGCAAGGCATTTCAAGGAATTAATAAAGAGAAACGCTGAGGCGTAACCCAATAATTAATGCGTGATCCTTTTTGCAGCAGCGGGACTCGAAGCTAAATAACCAAAACATTATTATGTACCCAACAGCAACGTTGACTCGACGCAATGTGATACAAGTTCATCCACACTGAGCCCTGCAACTTATCTGGAAAGCACATCGTTAGACTCAGTAGGTGCATACTGTAGCGTTTACCCATCCCCTCATCCACCGTTTATTTTTGGACTTTCTGGGCATCAGAAAGCCACGGGAGAACCGCCAAGTGTGCAGATGCAGCCTCACCCTCGAGTAACAGTACCAGTAGATCCAGCTCGCTTATAACTTTACCGGAATGGATCGACGGTGATGCGGCCTCGGCGACTTATTAGCAGTAACAATGGCGACACATGTTACTACAGCAGTACCGAACAATGAAGGCTTTTCTTTTTGCTGGTCTAGCACTTCCAGAAATGACGATAACTCGAACGGTTCGGCGAGCGGCGCTGCTTACATCTCTAGGTGCTAGTACGGAAATGGGGGGCAGGTCGTCAGTAAGTGCTCACCAGCCATCATCGGAAAAATCGACGTCCTCTCGCATTACCTACCGGTATTCATTGCTCCGACAAATAGCATAGTTGGATGATACAACGAAAGTGCTGTTTTTGCCAACAATGCTTACCAAGTAGCACCCATGAGCATCATTTCCCGCCTACCACAATCCTCATGTGCCAATAGTTCTACCAGGGCTGGTCCACAGATAACTAAGGAGCGATCAAGAACTTCCTCAACGTAATCCACCAACAGCAGCAACAGCAGAGCACATTAGTGTAACTGACGAATCAATGGATCGGAAGCAACTCGCCGAGAATGGATAATGGACGTACCTAGACAATCACTCCCCAAAGCAACTCTCCAGGTATTAATCCACATCCTGTGCCACAACACGTTTGTGTACCAGGTGATCTGCTTTGGACTGAAGCGGAGAATAAGTTTAGCTGCGCTCCGAAGGACGTCGACCGAGCAATAGAAGCACTAGGAGTTCTCCTTTGCGGACAACTAGTGTGTTATACTCGAGCCTGCAAGAAAACAAGGCTGGCAAGGACAGTTATCGATGTCTTTTCGGTAAGACGAGTTTCAATGCCGTGGGAACTAGGTACACGCGGATTGCGGTGTACAGGGGCTGCTCGTCTGACTACTCAGAGTCAACGAAAGAGGGAGGTCTTGCAAGGCCAATCACCTGCTGAAGCAAGTTCCGCGCAGCACTGAAATCCGCCACCTCCTTAGCAGTTGCTTCCTGCATCCTCCTCCCCGTGATGCAGTAGCAGAAGTAGACACCTGGAAGTGCGGCCAAACGGTGCGTGCTTTGCAATACTCTGGTGCAAGTCTTCACCCAACGGTAGCCTTATAATCCCTCCTGGAGCATTAACCTCATTGCTCACCCCGGGAAGTCTTGTGCGGAACTACTATATGGGTCATCGGCATCCGTTCCTTCATCCAGGATTATCGGGCAGCGCCCCGTAACAGACAGCTCTATTCTGGATCAACAGTCGTGAAGCCGGAGGCAAGCAAAGTACGAAACCACCAAATCCAAAAGCACGAAAACCACCAACTCCACCAAACATGCTGTACAAATGCTTTTGGTCGATAGAAATCTTCTTCGATTTCTTTTTCTCCGTCTTCCTTCGGCTTGCTCCTACTCACACTCTCGGAAGCGTAAATCCACTGGCAGATGAGAATCTCATGAGATACCTCCTCTCACTCCATTACCTTCCTCTAACCCGAAACGTCCCTTTCTTGTTCTATTCCTTCCTGGCAATCAAGACCCCGCAAGTTGATCAATGGCCAGGAATCCAATCTCGTGAAGTCTAAAGTTACCGAGGGACGCAGCACTTCATTGTGCCACTGCTGCCTTCTTAACAATAAGGCGGGGGCAAATAGGCGGCAACGTTGTGGTGTTCATTCGTCAGTGGTCGAGTCATTTTGCCCCAGCATTCAGCGTCAGCAACTACCCAGTATCTGGTGCGAGAGCATCGACTCTATGCTGCACAGACTCTTGACGGAAGTCCACTTGAACCTAACTTGCTCTACAATTTGAGAACCATCTGAGACCACGCTCGCTTTGTTCCTGAACCTCCTTCTCTAGTTGTTTGCATCTTCCGTATGTACTTGGTATGTCATCGTCTTCTAACCTCCCTTCCAGAGTTAACCCTCGGCTATTCCCCAGAGGGCATCTTCGCCGAGGAATATCCTTACCATGAAAAATACCACCTGATACAGGCGGTCCTGGTGTATGGTGCATTGTATGGAAGAGGAATAGCGTCATTATCGTCGACGGCCACTGTCGGGAAATCCCGGCCATTTTCCGTTATCTTCACTCTCTCCTTCCCCACGAAACACCTTATAAGTCTATAGCGTGCTCGGATAGGCTCTATCCGGTCAAGGCGAGTCTCCGAACCGACACTAGCAATCGAAGCTCTGATAGATTCTCATCTAGAGCTCAGCTTCTCGTTCGCACCCACTTGAGGGTCGGCAAGACTTCATGGAGTTGGGTAGTCGTGATGGATTTTTTTGACCCTTCCATCTCCAATACCTCTAGGCTCGATAGGTGCCGAAAAGCATTACTCGTAATCGTTGGTTGACGACAATATCGCATCTCCAAGGTGACTAAAGAGTTTAGGTGGAGGAATGAGTCATCAGTGAGTGTACGCTGTTCACAATGATTCATCGCTAAACTTTTCAACCCTGACAAATGTTGAAACATACCATCTGTAAGAGTAGACTGGTCGCAAAAGTTCATGCACAACGACGTCAACTGAGAGAGCCATCGAAACGCCTGATCAGTTATCGTTTCTTGCTTACAAGCGCTCATACTTAGGTGGACCACACTTGATAAGTGTTCAAATGCGGCACTGGTTATTGTCGATTGATCACAGCCACTCATATAGAGTAGTTCCAATCGAGAAAGATGCTGAAACCCTCCATCTGTTATGGTCGTTTGCCTGCAAGCTTTCATGGCGAGACCTCTTAGATTTGACAAACATCGAAACGTGTCATCCGATATCTTGTCGTTACGACTTCCACCTATGTCTAACCATTGCAGATTGGTCAGAGAATAGAATGTTGATCTGGTAATGACTAATGGGGGACAATAGCACATTTCCATTGAGCGGAGGTTCTTCAGTTTGCGAAAGGCCTGCCACGTAATTGTCTCTTGAGTACATCCGTTGATCGTCAACCTTGATAAATTACTTAGATGAAGAAATGCCTTGTCGGTAATGGTTGATTGATTGCATCCTCGCATGTTGAGTGCCCTCAAATTAGACAGATGCCGAAACGCGTCATCCGAGATGGAGTTTTGGTTGCACATGGGCATCTCCAGAGATTCCAGCTTGGACAACGATCGGAATGCAGTGTCCGTAATGTTTGTAGCGGTACTTTGCTCCATGTAAAGATGCCTTAAATTCGTCAAATGGACGAAGCATCGATCTGTAGGAGCGCGATGATGAAGAACAGCACTTGAATCTGCTACTATCAATTCCAATGACCGCAGCCGCGAGAACAAAGCAAACGCTGGTTCTAAAAAATCTGCCAACTTTTTGTCCCCTAGCCACCGCACTGGTACTTTCACCCCTCCGCAGAAATTAGGATATTCTTGTGTAAGTTTGGATTCCGTGTACTTCACCAAATCCCCAGGAGGCACCAGTGTACATCGCCACCAAGAATACTGTCGCAGAACCCGGCATAGCTCTCCCGTATCTTTATCCACGGCCTCAAACACACGCTCCCAATACGCTACGCATTTGTCCAGGTCTATCCTCTGACGCCTCGCCGAAAACCAGCGCAAATACACTTCCACCATCGTCCCACCCCGCTTCAAGTTGAAGTTCGGAGACAACATGATGTTTCCAAATCAATGACACAAATGAATCCTCGGTATTCGACGGCACACGCAGAAGAACCTTTTGGGTAAATCTAGGATCTACTAGAAAGGGAGCTATAACGTGACAATCCTTTTGAATCAAGGTGAATTGGGAGCTTCACAAAAGTACAGTGTAGATTCCGGTTAGGAATCCAACCAGCATGGATCATGAATGCTCCACAATTGTGTACGCTACATGCATTTTTGGTGAGGTCATTGTGTAACATGTTTAATACGCTTAAACTGTGTCATGAATGAATTTTTCTCTCGGGCGGTTAGGAATCCAACCATGGTTCATGATGTACCATGTACAGTATCAACATGTCTAACAAGCTTAAACTGTGCATGAAGGTTTCTCTCGGGCGGTTAGGAATCCAACTATGGACCATGATGCTCCACAACCATGTATATCGCTGTTTTTGGTGAGGTGATTTTGTAACAAGTTTAGCGCGCTTCAACTGTGTCATGAATTTTTCTCTCGGCGAGTTATCGGTATTTTTTTGCAGCGGGCAATAAAGGATACTGTACAGCAAACGAGATCGTGAGATCCATTCCTCTGTACCCCACGCTTTCGGTATCAACCGCACAATGAGCTTCCACCCAAAGCCAAGATCTAACTTATCATCATCTAAGCAAACACTGGATCCAAGCACGCCCGAGGAGCTGCCTTGAGGTGACTGTCAACACTGTCAACCGAGGTCGTTTCTCTGAACCTAACGAATTAGATCTACACATTGATTTGAGAAGGGATTATTTGTTTCGACGTTTCCGGAGCGAACGCGCGCGCGCTGACGCATCATGAATTCGGCAGTGGAATTCAAAATTCCCATTCCGCGATATGCGACGCATGCATGGCATGCCACGGGATGTATTGCGCCGCGAGACACCAAAAACACATGCGGCACGCTCTGAATTTCTGCTTCTATCCATCCCTTGCAGGAATTACTTAAGAATTTAGCGTTTGTACGCGTAAACTAAGAACTCTGGTTGATGGGTTGTCATGAATGTTATACATCACATCACGGTAACGCGCTAAGAATCGGTTAAATAAATAATAAATAATTATAACAACAATGATGATGAACCGCAACCAAGCTAATAGTAATGATCTGTCGTATTTTCGGCATGCTGTCCAGCATAGCCTGGATCGCCAAAGCCACGGCTGGAGGCATCCAACTTCAACAGGAGCCTCTCCTGAAGCCCATACAAGGCCGATAGGACCCAATCCATGTGGATCCTATGGAGAACTGCATGGCGAAGCGAGTGGGACTGCGTATGGCAATCGAAATGAACCGGATGCGTCTGAACGAGACGATACCGGGAGCCGGAGTAGCGACCACCTCGGAAAGTCTTTTCATTCGTCTGCCATTCATGGCTCACGATGGCATGCTGGGAGTTCTTCTGACCTTTGGGGGAACATCATGGGATCTACATCCAAAATTACAGGTCCCGGCTCGCCCTGTGCGAGTAGCACGGCGGGAGGAAGCGACACTGGGTTCCGCCAAGGCAGCAGCAAAGTTCCCACGCAGCAGCACCAGCAGCCACAAGGATGGATGACGGCTGCTTCAGCTCGAGTACCCCCAGAGATCTTTTCGCGCGTGACGGTGGAGCAAAGAGTGACGACATTGGCACTTATGAATGTAGGACGCCTCTGGAAAGCTCACGGTGTCCTACCGGCAACTGGTGAATTCCAGGAGGACAGAGGTGATGAGGGTGAGGGTGAAAAAGATATGGAGAAGAATTGCCCTCCTGGGACTCAATGCTACTTTCGGACGCTTCGAAAATCCGTCGAAGGGTTATTGGCTGATTCGGAACCGCGGCTTCCTGAGTGGTGGAGATCTGACGTCATTGAGCCTTGGACTTCCTTGGATTCCATGTTGCATGATCAAGGATACCACAATTTCTGGGACGGAAACGACAATGGTGGGTCTGCATCTGCCTCTGGTGAGAGCGAGGAAATGCCATCCACTATCCCGACTTCGGCAAGGACTGGAGTTGCGCGAGACTCGCTTCATTTCTTGGAATGCCGATGTGCATTGGACTTGGTCACTCAATTGCATCAGAGACTTTTTTCTCTGCTTCTCCCAGTGGATGCGTACATTTCATTCTGGAATCAGCGAATAGAGCGTCCATTGATGGAAGCTATTGAACAGGGTCCTTTCCACCTCATTGCTCCCTTCTGGCTTCATTATGAATCTCCACAGGAAAAAGTATCCTGTTTGAGAGATGCAAGGATCCCGCTTCTAAACTTTCTGGGAAAACTGCGCCGGTCACTAGCCTCCTTTGCTACAGCTCAGACTACGGAAGCAACTATGCAAATAGCTCAACAGAGTCTGCACTTGATAAAGGAGTTACTTAGCAAGGAGATTCCAGAGTCATTTCGTCGCCGGAGGAAAGGCTCACGGAGCAAGAAATACTCGTCCCTACTAGCTTCGCTGGCTTCCTTTACTATGGATACTTCAGGGCGTGATAGCGCATCCGAAGAGAGTACGGTTAGCACTCTTGACAGCATTAGTGAATCTGAAAGCGACGAGGAGAAGGAAGACTTCGGAGACAATTTCCAGAGGGATTCACGTAGAAACTCAGCCTGGGATACACCTCCAGAGCAACTATCCTGCCGTCAACGCAGTGTAATGCTCTTAAAGTTGGGGGAAAAGGCAGCACTTTATGAGGATGCAGTGCACAATAGATTGCAACCGTTGGAGCCTCGAGGTATACTTCGTCGAAAGTAAGTATATTTGCTGTTCTCAAAGAGTCTGTCTGGGAATCCATGCCTACCTCTGTTGTCCTTCAGTTGGCTTAAAATATCTCTCTTTTCTGGAGTTGCCGCTATTTCCACTCGCCAATTGATTCGGAATCGGGATGAACTCGCTGCTAACGTTGATCGGTTCAAACGTGCTGTCGCGGGCTTTTACAATGACCATCTCAAGGGACCAATCGATTCTATGTGGGATGAGTTGTTTGTCCGCAAAGAAGTAAGTGGCAATGTGTGCCTCGTATGGTATTGTCACTCCCGAGTCTTGTTGAAGGTATTCTTGAGTATTCTGCAGTCACATGTTGCGGATGTAGAAGCAATAAAGGATGCAAAGAGGTCGCTGAGCAGCATGCTTAAGTCGTTTCTGACTAATCGTCGCCAAAAAGGATTGATAGATATTCCACAGAATGCCGTCGTGGCAGCTGCTGAAGCGATGGATATGTCATTTGTTTCGCAGGCGTATGAAAACGAAATCATGCATCCAATTTACTACTTTGCGACTGGAGACCTAGTTCAGATGATGTTGATCCAGGTATGTGATGAACAGTAGTGGCTATAGCGTAATGCTACTTTAGGAGCTTTGTTTCTTTTGTGATACAGATACAATTTATTAAAAAGGAAATGCTCAATGGTATGCTCGCGATGGATGAGATTCGGAAACAGCAGAATCTGAATATGCAGTTGATGGCACTAGTCCCCGCTTTGCTGGTCTCTTACGTCGGGACTATGTTGATTGGCAATTCTGTGAAGCGTGCTGTGTTTGCATTAGCCAGATTCTCATCGAGTGGCTCCAATCCATCAGCATTCTGGCAACGCTGGTTCTATGATGGCCAAAATCTGGATGTTGGACCTGCTCGGGAGAGCCTCACTCCACAGGAAGTACGGAATCGTCTTCGTCTCGTCCTCCGGGACATTGACAGACTACTACACATATCTTGGATGACCCAGAGAGAACAACCAGATGCAATGACCGCGCCGTTGCACCAAAGCCGGCCCCCTACTGCTCCTAGGCAAGTGAGAGAATCGCAGGTACCTTTACCACAGAATGTGGACCCAATGGCGTTGGCAAATCAGATCGCTGCCTCGCGCGATCAAGAGTTAAATGCGGGAGCAACGGAGGAACAGCAGCAGCAACAGCCGCGAACAGAGTATTCCGTAGGGTTTGCCCCATATCCCACTCGAGGTCAAAGTGCTTCGTACTCCTCACTTGCAGCCGTACACCAGGAGCCCGGAGCCGGAGAAGTCCATCTTCCTGGGCTTTCGTATGAAGAAGTTGGAGAGTTAGCTCTCTTACTGCATCGGTTATGGTCGCTTTCAAGGAAACAAAAGAACTCTATTTCTTTGGATGAATGGATTCGACTTTCCCAGGATGTGCAAGATCTAGTGAATGCGGTAGACGGATTCTCACAGCAAAATTTCGGGGAGTACGATGTTCGATTTGACTATCCATCAGGAACTTCCCGAGCTCTTGAACTAGCCTTAGCTGCACTAAAACGGATTCGGTCTACCTATTCATTCTGTGCAGTAAGCGTCGTTGATACTTCCAATGGTTGGCTTAACCAAGCCTTACGCAAGCTGATTTAGCTAGCTCGCCAGCAGAGGAGAACTTCTAAACGCTTCATGGATGAAGCGTAGCCTTTTCGCATATAGCTGTTTTTGCACGAATTAAATTTCACATTTTTCAAAATAATTCATAATAGTTTCAAGGGATGTAATCCATGAGGACCTGTAATACTATCAATTCTAGACTTGGGCGCTGGGCCAATCGCCACCACTGCAGACCAGCAATAACAAGCAAATTCGAGCTCCAAGTTCATTCATCTGAAAACAATGGGTTCAGGCGCCAGCTTACCTGTTCGCGATCCAGCAGCTATTTGTGTCCTTCCAGCATCTTCCTGCAAACGTTGAAAATCAGTAGCAATTTGACTTCCCTTCCTCGGACTTGGTCAGCCACTTACCACCACGTAACAGGGAAGGTCAGCTTCCACTGCGGTTTTCGCTATCTCATAGAGCACTTCTTCACTCGGACATTTGAGTGCTATCTTCGCACACCCCCATGTAAGCCATTCTCGTACCCATTTTGCGTAATTCTTGACTGCGCGGCGGTAGGCCCCGAGGCAAGCGTGGCAGCATTGGGCCATCATTTTCCCCTTTTGCATATTCAGGTCCGTGCGTACGCACATGACCATTTTCAGATCCTCGTCCGGAGGCATCAGGAAACTATCGCTCCCTTCAGTTTCGTCCAAATCGTTGCTACCGCTCGAGGAACTCTCGGAATCCGATCCGGCTTCCTCTTCCTCGTCGTCGTTGTCCTTGTTGGATCGCGATGACGTCCGACTGCGGCGGCGCCGTCTCGCTCGCGCTTCTTGCCGAAGACGCCGTCGGACGGCCATTTGACGCTGTCCCAAATACCACCCGAATCCTAGACTTCCTGCAATCAGAGCGGTAGCGATCGTCCCGTAGCCCCACGGAGASGAACTCAATGTGCTCAGTCCATGAGATAACAACGAATCCCCACCGGACGAACGGTGTGGAACGGGCTCCATGATGCGCACTTAATCTGCCAAACGCCGGTTTCAAAGACGCAGTGGAAATTTTTTAATCGGCCGATTCCTCTTTCGGGGGGTGCCAACTCTCGATTCCTCTGCTTAACTTCGTCTCTCGTTCGCAGACCAAAACCCTACAATCTTTTCGTCGAGGCAAACAAGATGGAGACAATTTGGAGTTTTGGGAAGACGAGAATCGTGCGGTTCGACGCAGAAAAAAAAAACGTTTAGAGGTTAGGAGGTTAGTAGTAGTTTCGGGGTAATGAAATGTGATATGAGAAGAATTATGCAACTACTGTAGGGTCACCCATCGTAGTGGATCTTTCATTGGATTCTCGGCTGCGTTTGGAATTTTTTTTGAAGCACATGGATTCCATGTCATGGAAGCAGACCCGTGGTCAAACACGTACATTGAGTCGGGGCAATATAGGGCACGTGCAACGCTTTCTGGTTGTTTACACTTATGGTTCGGTGCAATATAAGCGGCCAGTTACTGCGGTATCGGCGGTCTATCGAGGTGAAACCCCGAGGACGCGAGACGAGGATCGGTTCAGTTTCTGTTTGATCTTCGATATCTTTCAGGGAACTCATAGAGGAAGAAAGTAAGACGAACATTCCTCGACGAAAGGCAACCCTCCATGGTAAACGGAAAGTCCAACATTCCGAAGATGGCGTCCACAATAATGTGAGTACCTGCACAGCCAAAACTAACCTGACTAACACTTCGAGTTCCAAGGTGCCGTGGCACAAGGAGCAAAGTCCTCCTCTACACAGTCAAGTACTTGATTACTTCCGGGAGTATTCTCCTGTTCCTTTGCACCTATGAAATTGGAGAAGCTAAGAGACGCACACCGCCAAATCAGGAGCACGTGTATATTGCTTGCAAAACAACTGGCGTTAATTCAACCGAAGAGTCTACAAGGCGACTTCCCTGCTCTGTTTAGTAAGATTGGGATGTAACATTACCACTCAATGCTTGAAGGCGGCGTCTGCGAATTTCATCCTGTGATGCACTAGGGGATGAAGAGGAAGTCGTGGTTGCAGAAGCAGTCGAAGTAGCAGAAGCTGTAGCTGCTGTATCCGAGTGTCCAACACCGAGAGCCTCCTCTAAGTACTTTACTACTTCAGTATGGCCTGACAATCGAGCCTCAAACAACGGCAAACCGTCCTGAACATTAAGATCGGCTCCCCGGTCGTGAAGCAACTTAACAACTTCCAAGTGCCCTCCCTCACATGCATTGATGAGCGGATAGCCCTCATCGGCATTTGCACCCACTTCTTCACGGTCAAGTAGCTCACGCGCTCTTTCTAAATCTCCCCGGGTACACGCTTCCTTAAATTCTGTGGCCTTATCCGTAACAGGCTGCTGTAAATCGGCTCTACCAGAAGCAATATCGGGCGACACCATAACCCTTGAAGAGGGTTGAGTTTGACCATTCGAGTGAAGATAACCAGACTGAAAAGCAGATGCCGCGATGCCTCCTTGCATTTGCGGGGATTGCATTGAAGGAGGCTGCATCCAAGGGGGAGGCGGCGGCCAAAAAGGCGGCATTCCCCCCGTTTCAGCGTTGGGTTCTGAGCCCTGACGGTGATTGAAAGAACCAGAAGGGTATCCCCGTGGGCCACCGCCAAACGAAGGTGGAGGAAACATATACGGATGAGCATACGCTCCTGCAAACTGGGCATAATACTGCTGCCGGGAATTCGAAGACGCTGTCGATGCCGATGCCGCAGCAGAGTGGCTACCGGCTGGCGGTGTTTCCATAGCACCCTGGCTCTGCGAGTTCCAATACGAGGAGTGCGGGGATTGCCAGTAATTCATTCCATAAAAATCTGGAGGAGGCGGGGGAGGAGGCATAAAGGGCATGCACATTTGCGGGTATCCATAGAAATCAAAACCAGTGGGAGACGAAGAGGAGGAAGATTCTGTCGAAGAGCGACGCTTGCGTTTACTGTGTCTTTTTTTGGAACGTTTCTTTTCCTTCCTGCGGCTCCTTTTCGATTTGTCTTTTTTCGAAGTCTTTTCCTTTTCTCTGCGTGAGGAGTCAATCTCTCTGGCATGCACCGGTGCAGCCATTGACGCGGTCAAGTCTGTTGAATGTTCGTGGACTGCCGTACGCCCCAAAGACGTCCGGATAGGTTCTGTTGCTCGAGCAGAAGTGTCTGTAGCAGCACCGGTTACTGCTGCACCAGCTTCTTCTGTTTCTTGTGTTTCAACTCTACGAGGTGCTAGAGCGTCAGTCTCCTGGTTAGCTTGAGCTTGAGCAGCTCTCTCTCCATCTCCGGCGTTGCCTGTTACATTCGGCTGATCCGCTGCAGCAGCTCTTTGCTGCGCAGGGGTGGGTTCGTCTTGATGTTGTGCATTATTTCGTAAGCGCCTTCGCCTCTCGCGTTCTTCCACGTATGTAGGAGGTTCCGGCTGGTTTACATCATACCGGCAAACAGGGCATGTTTGTTGCCTTTCCCACCATGATAAAAGGGCATCTTCTCGGAATATGTGGTTGCAAGGTAATTTTATCGAACTCTCCGGTTGTAGTTCTAGGTGACTGATAATATCTAGGCCACCGCAATCATCAATTTCCTCCTGAGTTGGTCGCATAAATCGTTCCGTGATCTGCCTTCGTAAGCGCCTTGTAGCAACTAGATTCTGTAATTCTGTTCGAACGGCTCGGAATGCGTAAAATAAGTCCCGAACGATCATGATGGGGAATGTTATAAAGGCAGTTAGAATGGTGAAGTATGTCAGCAACACCAATAGTTTGATCATGCTGATGAAGAGCCGTCCATACATGAGGTAGAGATTCTTGTTAACCCAAGCTCCCTCAGTACGTGCTTCAATCCGATGCGCCACATGGTACAAGACGTATCGATACGCTACGAGAACAATCGAGAGAAGCATCACAATGTACTCGAATGCGAAAAGGATTGCCACGGAAGGGCCCTCTTCCGCAACACGGTACGAAAAGACCAGGGAAAGCCCAAGATCGACAGCAAACAGCGTGACGAGCAGGGCAACGAAACAGACATGTCCATATTTAGTATGTCTTGAATCATGCGTCTGAGGCTCTTCCTGCATCATTGCAATGCGGGAATCGTGCTGCTCATGCTGCGGAAAACAAAGGTTCGGTCAAATTAATCAATCAAATATCCACATACACAAAAATATTCTCACATAAGCGCACTTACACTGTCCATCCGAGCATCCGCCAATGAATGGAATGACTTGGAGAGCAAGAGAAACGCGAATAACGTCACGACGCGGTACGACAGATCTTCTCGAAACAATGTCAAAGCCAAACACGTATCCAACACTGAGAATCGTAAGACTTCCGTGGCACGTTCCACTTCCAAAGGGTACAATGAACCGAGCATAATCGCCTGAAACACTTTGGCCGAAGAAATCAGCAACACGAACGCTAAATTCCCAAGAATCGAAATTGAGGGTTTGGAAGTGACTAAATAAATGACGGCCGGATAAAATTGTTTCTTAGTCTCAAATGCGTGATGAATCATAATTCCTGCCGCTATTATACTGGCGAGTGAATACTTCATCCACGTGGAGCAGCATTTCCCTGAAGTGGCCTCTCCTTCATTGCCATGACGGCGAGATCGACAGCAGCAGCAGCAGCAATATCGACGCATACAGCTCCTTTCTTCTTCTTCCTGAGGCGGCGGCGGCGGAGGAGCCACTTCTTCTTCATGTATAGGAGGTTCTTCCTCTTCTTCTACTTCATTATCATGATGACGACGATGCCGTAAACCTTGTTCCTCCTCTGGCTGAGGAGGATTATTATCATCTACATCTGCCATTTTCTGAGCGAAAAAGAAAAGAAAAAAAAGACTGGGTTCAACGGATTTTCGACACCGATAACAGGGTGTTTAGGGCCCCTTGGGACAGATACAGAACGTCCTATACGTAGAATTCCTTTTTCTTGTGGTCCCCTACGAGGCCCCTTTGCGCTGCGCCCCAGCTCTTGGGATTCTTCTAGACACAATGTTCAATCCACAGAGGACCCATGGAGACAATAGATATACTTTGTAGATATTTACATATAAGCCAAATAGTATAGGCGAGCCTCAATACTCTCGTATTGACTTGCTTTTTTTTTTTTGATGAAGAAGCTGCCAGCCGCTGGAGCGGGTGAGCAAAGCCACCAAACAAATGTTTCAGAATACCCCGAGAACATAATTGAGAAGGCTTCTCCCGAGTCAGTCATCATCATAGAAGCCGTGACTCGGTCGATATGGATATGGAATTGTGTTGGATGTGCTTGATGATTGAGGGCAGGCTTCAGGCGTTCAGGGGAACTAGGTTGGAAAACGTGAAATGTTTGCGTCTCGCTCACTGACAAGTTTGAAGCGGACATGAGAACTCTACGTAAGGCACGTTTTAGGTTAGTGGCTTGCAAACGCACCTCCTTTAATCAAAATGAGTCTATATGAGGAAACCAATGAGGAAGACCAATCCATAGAGAGGTCAACGAAAGCTTAATCTGGCTTCATTGTACTTCATTGGCTCGTCTCTTCCAACTTAGAGCTTCAAAGCAATACAAGAAGAGGACTCTCTCCTCTACCAACTCTCGTGTGTGATAACAACAAAAAGCACTGAGCTAATCTACCGTATCAAAATTTTGTTTTGAGGCATCCCGCATGCGAAGAGACCAATTATTGCTTAGAATTCTCGATATTCGTCGACGCAGGATTACCAGCGAACATGACGGACATCCTCGTACTGTTTGCCAGGCAGTCACTGAAGCAGCAGGTCTAAAGTTTCTCAACCAACTGCGGCATTTCTGATATTTAACCCGATGGCCAGAAGAGTTTCTTCCTGTCTGCGGTTTCAAAGAGTTGCGAGCCAGTCCTTCAAAATTGACTGGATGGCCATCGGAAACATTATTGACTGTACATGAACCAATGAACAGAGTATTATAGATCAACCAAAAAGCACAGTGTCGTTTTTGACTACACAATAGGTGTAGGTAGAGTCCCCCTACTCCGCGGGGAAGCAATGCAACGTTGTAGACGTTGCTCATCTTCATTTTGGAAGTGACGGAGTCCGATTTCTGTTGTGTCTGCTGGCGCAATGAACGCGGAAGATAGGATCTCGAGCTCCTCGACTCTGGTCGTAGGGACACTAATTGGTGATGGTGAGCCGTAGTTACCCTTCCTGCTTGCGTATAGGACTTTCTTAAAGTGCATTTGTGCCTGCAGGTAAACGTGGTATCAGAGAAGGTCCCCTAGATCACACCCGGCTCCATTCGCCCAATAGTATATTAGCTTTACCCTCATCAACAGGATTTCTCATTTGTGACGACCACTGTTCGAGTCTGCTATTTGCATCGACCTTAAGGGATGAGTTAAAGCTCGAGAAATTGAAAGGACTGCACCCTTTCCTACGGCCAACGTGTCCGATATTGACAGAAGTCTTTTCGCCGTCAGAGAGGAAACAAAAGCACATCTCATTGAAGTTTAGGACTAAATTTACAGTGTGCCTATGCGATACGGGGCATCATCGAATAAGAAGGATCAAATTGGGAGTGCCTGGGGGGAAACACGCCGGTGGCTTGGCTGTGCTGCAGGATGAAGTGATTGCTGGAGATGGCAAACAGGGACTCAAGGATGGGCATGGAACTCATACTCGGCTAAGTAGACCTGAAGGCATAGCTCTACTGCAGGATAGATCATTATTGATAGCGGATACGGGCAACAGCTGCCTGCGCCGTCTAGAACAGCAAGACGCAGCGGCGTGGACTTTAGAGACGGTGTCTCAAGCAAGCGGTCGAGGACAGAGCGACGGGTTGCTGTCAAGTGCATGTTTCGTGGAGCCTACTTCCCTCGTCATAGATTCCCAAGGGGCTATTCTCGTTAGCGACACTGGTGCCCATTGCATTCGAGCAATTCATAGACCTGCTGATGGCGACCCTGCCACCGACAACTTACAGGAGTACGAAGTTACAACTATCGCGGGTGGCATCCTCCTCCCGACGGCCAGCGTAGATGCACAGGAAGCATCTGCTGGGTATCAGGACGGTCCAGCAAATGCAGCTTTATTTAATGAACCGCGAGGTATGCATATTGTCGCCGGAGAGGGTGTACTGATCGCTGACACGAAAAATGGAGCACTACGTCTGCTCGGATCGTCAGAGACAACGGTATCCGATAGTGACGATGAGTCTTCTGAACCCTGGGATATTTCGCTAGTTGCTGGCGAAACAAATACTGGTAGCGTCGCTTCCACTGAGACCCAAATACTTGGAATACGCCATCGCTACGCCGTAGTATCTACATGGAACAGCGTCCCAAAAGCAGAATCTGGAGTCGACAAATGCCGAGGTGGCTATCACAACTCCCTTATACAACAGAGCATGTTCAGGGATCCCGTCGCATTTGCCAAGATTGATATCGAAGAGCACTCTGCCTCTCCGCTGAAGCTTGGTCATGTCCACTGTAATGCTGAGATGCTTCTGATAGTCGACAAGGGCAACTTTGTCATCCGGGGCTGCTTCTCAATCTCCGCACGGCGAATTGGGCATCCACTGCTAAGCTTAGTAAACCGCACACTTTCAGAGAAGGAGCTCATAAAGGCTTCTGAGCAACTGACCAATGTTTCATCCGAGGATGATTCGGAACTGAAGCTAAGTATCCGTAGTACTCTCGCGTATATCGCCCACAAGGAGCAGGAAGCCTCTCGACGGAAGCGAATGTTTGGTTCGCATCCCTCGAAATACGATCCCGTGAAATCCAATCTGGCATTGACAGGTTCAGGGACATTGCATAAGTGGCACCCCCCTCATCGCGTCGAATCGAAAGTGACTTCAGGTTCTCCATTTAGCTCCATTCGCAATATGCACTTCTAGCCAATGCAAATGACACTTCCAGAATTCCACTGCTGATACAGTAAGTAGCATCGATGCGGGGATGTTTCTATCTTTCACTGTTAATGTGTTTTAATATGGGAAAGTCGCCGAAGCGACTCTAAAAAGTTGCATTCATGCAAGTACGCATTTATGGATGCAAGCTCGGTTAAGCTCAGTAAAAGGCGGAGCTCAAGTTCGATAAGCTTGCACGCCTGCGATAGGATATCCTGTGTATATGGAGGCTAGATACTGCTATATGGGGACCCTAGATCCGCCCAGTCAAGATGACGGTGAAAAGACGATCTGTTCTCGGGAAAGGAATTCTAGAGAAGAGCAAAGGCAGTGGTTGATGCCGAAGAACACGTGCTTTTATGTATGTATACGTGTGCGTATCCTTATTGCATACATTAGTGTGTAGTGGGTCAATTGAATGAGAGGAATTCAACGTGGGAACCAACTTGGGAGCAAGGTTGGCTCTTTCCTCTGAATGAAACCTTGCGGCAGCCAGTATTTCAGGATCACTGTTTGAGTGAGTTGGATGTGTACTGGTATTTTCTGTCTGTAGTTGTGTGGGAGCCATAATTGCCTTGTATAGTCGAATATCTGCTCCCTGACTCCTGTGTTGAAATTCCAGTTGGATTTCTGGACTATTAACGTGGACTGTAACCGAAAAAATCCACTCAAAGTATAGATATAAGTGCACTTTACTTATATATTACAGTATTATGGGACGAACGTGTTCCATAATAACACTAGACAAAGATGTGAAGATGAATCATGGGGACCATGCCCCCCTATAGAGCCCCCTACAATAAAACTACAAAAAAGGTATTCGAGTGGTCGCTCGTCCATTCATGCAGGTCATCTTTGTATCTCTACTAGGACGATAGATTTTGATAGACTAGTTTACGAGAACCATTAGAGGTGTCGTAGTACGGGTTGATACCAATGGAAGATAAAATGGGGAAGAAAGGAGGCAAAAAGAATCAAGGCTCGGCCTCAGATTCTCGCGAGGGCAATGCTCTCGTGGAGAGGTATGTACGATATAATGAAGTCTCCCATGACATTCTATAGCATCTATTCCATCGGTACGTGCTACTTGCAGGATCCTGGACCAAGTGTATTATTGCTATAGCAACCCGGAAAAGGTGGGTTCTTCTCTGCAGCGCATGAGAGAAGCAAGAATTCCTTTCATGTATTTTGATGCCTTTAAATGCATTATACTGCAGGCTTCCAAGGCTCTCGGGGAGGTGTCATTGGAGACAATGGGCAAGGCCGTGGGATTGGACTTTATTCACCCAAGGAAACGAATTACAGTACTGATTGTGGGGAACCATAGTGCAGGTATGGACTAGAATTCCTTTCATACAGTATAAAGGCATTATACAGTATTTATCACCACCTATGGACTATTAGCTTGTCAGGCAAATCTTCTTTTATCAACTGGTACATCCAGAAGCAGCTACAGCGAACAGGTAAGGAGAACAAGTCCTTCCAAGATTGGAGGTCCTAGCCGAGGAATGCTAAGGAATCATGCTTGATTTTGACACTAATACAGGCATGGCTGTGGAGACGAAAGGGTTCGGTATTGTTACATTCGGCAAGCGTGATCAAATTCTGAAAGGGCAGTCGGCATTACAGCAGCATAAACATATCCAGATGGCCCTGGGTGGGAATCGAGAACCAGGTTTGTCGGGGGAAGATGTTAATGGTGTGTGGCTATACTGGGCATCATGTCTTTTTTGAAGCCAAACAGAGTCATGAGTATGTCTCGCTTGTGTGCTTATCAGGTTTTTATGAGCATCTGGAAGTAAATGTTTCGACGTCTAAAGCCCGAGAATTTCCTATGGTGGACTTCATCGATACACCGGGATTAGTTGATGGCGGTATTGTGTACCCCTTTGATCCAAACAAACTCATTGAAAGGCTTGCAGCAATATCTGATATCATCTTCGTCTTCATGGATCCTCATGGTGGATCCAATTGCACCCGAACGATGTCGGTGGTCAGAGCATTGAACGTAAGCACAGGCTTAGAAGACGAGTTTAGGCTGTAAACCCCGAATGTGTTGACTTGATTTCCTGTTTTGCAGGACGCCAAGCATCATCGAAAGATGCGCTACTTTTTGACGAAGGCAGACTCTGTAAACAATCGAGAGGATCTCTCGAAATTGCTGGTTCAACTTACAAAGAGGCTATCAGATAATGTGTCCAACACCCATGGGCTTGAGGTACCGACAATGTGGATTCCTCAACAAAAGGAAACTGCAGATACAGAGGCAGAAGAGCGCAGAGCCTTCAGTGATGAGTCTAACAGTTTGTATAGGTTAGTGGACGATATCGATGAAACTATTCAGTCCAAAGTTCAAACGAATATGAACCAACTGAAAGCGGACTGTGAGTCCCTCATTGACGAAGTGGAAAAAGAGCTAACGGAACAAGCCAGGAGACGTGCAAAACAGAGTGCATGGTGGAAATATAAGGTTCTTTTCATGTGGTTGCTACTGCCGATCCTTTTCTTTACTGTTTTCTTGGATACGTTATGGGCTTGGAAGAAGCATCTTCCTTCATTCGTCGCTCAGAATGACTTAATGCAAACTATATTTGAACAGACTCAGATATCCCAAGACTATTACTATCACGTCATGGATGCCGTAGGGGTTGGAGATACGGCAACCCGTCTGTTAGTGTTCGGGGTGCTGTTTCTGATTATCTCAACTTTGGCACAGTTGGTGAGCTGCCGCATGCGGAATCTCCCGGTGAAATCGAAGCAGGAACTTGACCAGCTATATGAGTACAAAGTGAATGCAGCAACGATGCTTGCATTTCACGACCAACTTTATAGAGAGTACATATCTGATTCCCAAATGGATGAGTATTCAGACGAATGAGCAGTTAAGGGCATCATTCTTTAATATTTCCAGATCCCTAATGTACTGCCATCTACGGCGAGAATGGTTGCCTCAAGAGGAATCACACCTATGTAGAGCGTTCATTAATACTTGTGTTCTTAGGGTGCTTTGGTAACTTACTTATTTGGGTCTTCTATCGGCTTATACGATTACCCTTATACGAGGGAATCACACCTATGTAGAGCGTTCATGAATACTTGTGTTATTAGGGTGCTTTGCTAACTTACTTATTTGGGTCTTCTATCGCTTTATAGGATTACCCTTATACGAGAACTACAAATCTAAACAGGCTTTCCATTTCTGCCAGCTTTAGTGAAGTCGCTGAAAGCTTCTGAGTCATCCGACACCTTTGCCGGGATGGAATCCTTAGTATCGGCTGAGTACGAGTCCATGATCTCCACAAAATATTCAGCGACAGTGTTGCCGCATTCGTCTGCAAGAGCTCTCTCGAACTTTTCGTACCTTCCTTCGAGGAATGCGCGGCATAACTCTTCGCGGTTGACGCCCAAGAAATTGGCCCAGGCCACAGCCGCAGTTTTTCTCCAAGATCTTTTGTGGCGAAGTCCTGAGACAAGTGAAGCTATTAAAGAACGTAACAGTTTCTGTTTTGATTCCAGGCTCTTAATCTTGTGGTTCTTTGGCTCAATTTCGGTTTGTACCTGCGACCGAAGGGAAGTTAGTTCTCGGTTGGATTCAGCTAGTTGCTTCTCCACTTTCTCTCGGCGTCCACTCTCCTCTGTTAATTGCGACTCTAACTTCTTCTTAAGCCGGTTAAGCTGGTTTATTCTCTGGATGATTTGCTCACGACCGTCCTTAATTCGACGGATTGTATTCAGGAGTTCACCGTCCTTCGCACAAGCCTGGGTCGTCAAGGTCTCGATAAGGGATTCTGCAGAATTACTATCCCTAGGGGTGATGCTATTCTGGCACTGAGTTTGTGCACTCTTAGACATCTTGAAAGAAACAGTCTGAGCGTATGTCAGATTCTTAGTCTGCTCCTGTGCCGAACGAGTAGGCTCAACAGGCGCAACGGACACCTCGTTTTGAGGAATCCCTAGTACCTCTTCGAGCTGCTTCCGCTCTTTAAACATTTCCACGTAATGTGATTGCACTCTTTCCAACGACTGTCGAGTGGAGTCCAACTCCTTCTCCAGGGACGCGATAGTTTCCTTCAGCTCCTGGTTCTCGGCTTCAAGATCAGTTTTGGTAGATACGTAATTGTTCGAGTACGCTTGCAACTCTTGCCGCGTATCTCCCAGTTCACGACGCGTTTCTTGGAGTGCCTGATGCAGCTCTTCAATCTGGCCACGCTTTTGCTCAGCCTCTTGTTTGAAACGCTGTTCGTTTTCTGTCCTAGTTTCCAAGCATTTTTGCAGCTTGCTTCGCGCATTATCCAGTGATGCTACTTGCTCCTCTAGCTCAGAAGCTCTTCTTGTTTTGCCATCAAGGGCCCGTTTTATCTCGCTGCTATCCAGTTCCGCAACGACTTTAGACTCTTCCAGTTCTTGCAGCTCTTTTTGCAAACTAAGAACAGCTAATTCTTGATTGGCCTGCCTCTCTTTTGAAGCAACTAATGCATAGCCTCGCTCAGTCAAATTCCCTTCAGCTACATGCACTCTCTGATTGAGCAGCATGATTCTATCAGACTTGACGCGTAATTCTCGCTGAAGCTTGGCAAATGTCTTTCCCGTTTCTGCTCTATCAGCTTCTCGTGTTTCTCTCAATGAGCTGGATTGCGTTTGGAATTCAACTTTCAACCGATCTAATTCCGTTTTAGTGGATTCAAGTTGCTGAGACAAACTTAATACTTCCCTTGCTTTTTGTTCCTGCGTTTTGTGTAGTTGTTCCTTATGATCTTCCAGTTGAGCACTAAGCTCTCTACGGGAATTCTTGGCGGCAATGATTCTAGCCTTCATGTTAGCATGTTGCTCGCGGTTTTGAGTCTCCACCCTTCTAAGTCGTTCTTGGAGAGCAGAGTTGTCCGCTTGGGTCTCAGCAAGAGACTCTGAGTAGCTCTTGTTTAATTGCGACGCTTTGTTTAAGTCTTCCTCTACGCTAGCGAGCTGCTGCCGAAATGTCGAATTTTCTTTGCCTAATGAAGCAATCCTACCCTGCAATTCCTGCTTCGTACAGTTGGAATCTTCTAGTTGCTTCTTCAGCGAAGCAATCTCCGTGCTTCCATAAACTACAGCTCGTTCTCCCATTGAGCGGAGATCTTCTTGCTTCATAGCGGATTGCTCTCTGAGCAAACCAATTGTCTCTTGAAGAGAGGCCGCTTGCTCCTTTAACTCTTCGTATTCAGTTGAGAGTGCTTCATAGTCAGAGTTCACATTGGATAATTCGGCCTGGGCACGGGATAACTCCGTCCTCAGTTTCACCATATCGCCTCTTCGCGATGTAAAGTGCTCTGTTACTTGGTCCAATTCCTTTTGTTTATGCGCAACTGTCGCATGTAGCTCGTTTCGTTCTGATTCCGCATTGTCTAGCCGCTCTAGGAGTTCTGATATCCGGGATTTGGCTTTCAAGATCTCGTCATCCTTTTCCTTATTGTCTTCCTTGTACTTCTCAGCTCGCGACTCAGCTTCCTGCAGCTCCTCGTCTTTCTTCTGCTGAAGGGCTCGGAAGTCTACAAACTGGTTACGAACGCTGTTGAGAACCCTGTCAATCATGAATTGCTTTTCATCTGTGGAAGCCTCTTTCAAGTAAGTTGCATCCGCATGATCTTCAAATTGACCATTTTCAAGTACTGGGCAAGAATGAGGGGGCTCCAGGATCTGCTTGACTCCTATTACCATTTTACTGAGCAATCCTTGGGTGAATCGGAATTCGCCGGTGGCTTTCGTATCCACAGTCTCATCATTTTGTTTGAATGAAAAGTCAAGTTTCCTTGGAGTTTCATTCGTCGAGCTCTCCTCTCTTTTTGGGGTATTTCGCTTTTGGGTACTTCGTTTCATCTTGGAAACAGATTTCTTTGTAGACTTTGGTGTCGGGCAACTAAAGCGACGAATAGCAGCATCTCGAGCCTCTCTAGCCACTTTCATTCTCAAAATGTGTAAGTAGATGCCCTTCTTTCCCGACAAGGGTGCAGATACGACACCGTCATTTGTATGCCGGCGCTTCTGGGGGGATTCCGCAGTTCCGTACTCATCTTCATCGGTATTTGTTCCGACCAGTTGATCTTCGGCATCACGATCTCGCTTGGAACGGCTCTGCCCCAGTTTCGCGCCTTTCGATTTGTTTGGTCTGTACGTACTTATCCTTGAGGGGATGTTACTGAACTTCATTGAGGTTCCAAGTGCATTTTGGGCTTGCTGCAAACATTGCGGGCATAAACAGAAATCTCATATTGTGAGATCCTAGATTCCTTTCCTATGACTTACCCTAAAGACGGACTTCTTCTCACCCACATCCTTGTAACCAGGATACGCAGTCAACAAAACCATCACCTGGGACGACTTCGTTTTACCAATTTGCCCAGTAAGGTAGGGTTGGATGATCTTAACTAGAGGTTCCTTTTGGCGACGGAACACTGGATTCACCTTCCGAGCATCAAGTGTACCTGAGTTTTTGGAGGACTTGGAGCAGCGCTGCAACTCCCGAAAACACTCGAAAAGAGCAAACAGAGATCCGTTGATCTGTCCGCTTTCTTTCGTTCTGGCAAGAATCCGAAAGGAAAATATTTGAGCCAGCAGTTTCATTGAGAGAATCAGAAATATCAAGCGACTAACCTTTGCTGTGTATCCTTATTGTCAGCTCCTTCTGTATAGGCACAAGACTTGT
This sequence comes from Halocafeteria seosinensis, assembly GCA_001687465.1. Taxonomy (NCBI): domain Eukaryota; class Bigyra; order Bicosoecida; genus Halocafeteria; species Halocafeteria seosinensis. Next base: position 35,403 of record LVLI01000143.1, on the reverse strand, counting down.
CGATTCTCTCAGCCCCGGCCATGTCCACAAGAGTGATTCCTCCTATACATTGCTCTTCTTCGTCCTTGTCCTCACTCGAGTAGCACTTGATAATGAACAACGCATGACTCCTTGAGCTCTCTTCATTCATCCCAGTTGCGGCTGTTGCTCTTCGTGATAGGGCACTGTTGATTAGAGAGTTAGCCTTCTCCATTCTCTCGAACGAATGCTCGGAGAGATTGTCTACCGAAAACTGAAAAAGCAGCAGATAGATGAGGAAATAAGTTGTCAAGCATGCAGCTTCCAAGGAAGTGTAATAAATAGCTTACATTCGAAACACGCTTTTTGCCCTTGTCTTTAAAGACGACACTGTTGTCAGGTTCAATGAGATCCTTCATACACTTGCCAGTTACTTCCAGTACGCTCAGAGTTAGTCTCATGTTGTCACTGTCCTTAGTGCTCTCGGCAACGTTTGAGACAATGCGAGGAAGTAAACCTTGGTTGGCCGAGTTTCCGAGCACAGTGAAAGATTTTCCACTATTGCTCACACCATGAGTAAACAAGAAACTGAATTTGTTGCTCTTCAGAGCTCCCTCCACAGCCGGTGCTCCAACGGATTCATAGATATCGGCTTGAGTGGATTCTGGTCCCATCACTCGTGTAAACTGATATCTGTGTGTCTCGCCATTTACGTCTAATGCGGTCGTGCCGTCCTCACTGCAATATAAGTGGGACGGAGTTTCATTAGTGCTATACATTTTTAAGAGGAGGGATCTCACTTACGAAGACACGACTGTCAAGGCTTCCTTTTCACTTCGCGATTCTTCAGCCTGGGTGAAAGGACGAACTCGCAAAAATACTGAAACACATTGTTCACCGTCCGTAGTAGAAGACGCTTTCGTGGACATGCTGGCGCCATTTTCGTCCTCAATCTTGGTCGAGGAATTCAGATCCTCCGCAGTTAAGCTATCCCCCAACGAAATCAAACTGCTATCTTCTGTTGCGTTCTCATCGTTGTCAACACTGCTCTGATCATCCAAAAATGGTGTGCTATCGCCTTCAAAACTGGTATCTAGCTCGAGTGCTTGAGAAGCTGTGACATCCTTTGATTTCGAATCCGACGCCTGAACTTCTTGTTTTCCGGCCACAACATTGTGGGCAGATCCCATGGTGTTGGTGCTATCTCGGAACGCCACAAACGACATTATTTCCTTCCGCCTACTCGTTCTATCTAGATGCAAAAAGAGCAATTTCCTCTATCTACGGGAGGCGCTGCGGTATGGTTCACTTTGCGCGCGTAAAATTTGAGTTCTCAAGAGTCCTGTCTGGAATGAACTCTTACGTACAAACTTCACGGACACGTTCTCTCTCTACGATTTCCACTGAAACTTGCGGCACTATAGTCCCCTAATGGATCCAAGTCAACAAACCTGGTCAATCGAAGCTGTTGGCCTTGGATTCGCCTGCTTTCGTGAATGGGGATCGTAATTCTGTGAAGGCAGTTTTGGCGCGCCCGTTAACTTTTTGGCGCGTACAGTGTCAATCAACGATATTATGTTGATTTCCGTACGATTGTTACAGTTTTAGTGCTTAACATACGAGGGAAGCATAAAACTATTTGAAACTTGAAAGCTTGCATCGAAACGCATTGGACACACTGCGTGGCAGCTCTGTAAAGTGTTTAAAACAACTTTGAACAGCCGTTTAGGGTGGGTGAAATACTGCTGTCTTTTTGTCGGGGACCCATTCCATACGACAAGGAATCCTGGCTGGTAGTGGATCGAAACGTGCAATTCATTTTTGGAAAACGCAATGTCGGAGAGTGTGGTAAGTACAACTGGGATTCCTCCCCGCGCGCTCTGGGAAGTGACGGTTGGAGAATTCAACTGCAACCCCGCGTGTTCTTGAAGCTTATTCAAGCCAACTTTTCAGTAATTTTCGCCAAGTACCAGTCGCGTGGATAGAATAAAATACAAATGGTTCAATCTGGTTAATTTTTTTGCATTTGCAGTCGTCTGCGGCTTCTTCTTCAGTGGAAGCGCCTCCAGTCGAAAACTTGGAAAACTTTGCGGAGGAGCAAGATATCGACAATGCGCTTAATCAGATACTGCAATGGAAGCAGGCATCTGAGGATGCACCTAATCACAGTACCGAAGACTGGGCGCAAAACCACTACACTACTGTATGCATCCGGAGACTGTGCCGCTATGCGCCAGAAAGACTTTACCCTCACTTGTAAGGAATTTTTGCTGTATACGAAAGATACGTTAGGTGCGGATCACCGACGATTGCTCAAAGGAAAATGCAGAGACCAAACTTTTCAGATTCCCTTGAGCATGGTCAACAATCTTCGGTCGGCTGTTTCCAGGAATGCTCTCTTCTGTATCAAGGAACTGATCGAGACTTCTAAGGAGTTCTTGCATGAAAATCCCCAGTGCCAAAGTATGCCAGTTTCCCGCTGATTTGCATCGATTTTTTTCTCTGTTTCATATACAAAGGCATCTCTCTGCAGATCGCATTGTTGATGGACTTATCCCTAGAATGAGCTCGGAGAAAAAATTCATTTGCACGGCGACGATCGAGTCCTTGATTTTGTTGGGAAAAGGTAAGTGTACACAAAGGACCTACTTTGACCTTTTCTTCTGTAATTCTAAAGCGAATTCCTACTACAGAAACCGGAAGTGTAGACTTACTGAACAAGTTCTTGAGCTACTCCAACCATAAGCACCCTCAGATTGTTTCCGCCTCTGCGAAAGGAGTCAATGCTACGCTTAGTGCCCTGTCAGCTGATGCACTGGCGGAACCAATTCTTCAAGAGCTTATCAAAAAAGCTGGTTCTTATTTTGAAGGACGTCTTCCCGAAACTCGCGACAGTGCCAAGTTTATGGTGAAGCGTATCGTCAAGAAGATGGGAAAGGAAAAAGTAAAGTCTCTTGTGTCAAAAGTGTTTGCCAAAGATCAGCCTATCAAGCGGATGTCGCTTCTTCGTTTTATTGATGCCGACAAAGGGCCCACTGGTCAGCCTTCATTGACAGGAAAGCCTACTCAACCCAAACGTCCGGGATCCAGCATAACTGCGCGCCCTCACACTGCTGGCGTGGCTCCGACTCAATCAACCAGTTTGAGGAATCAAATCAAAGCTGATAAAGATCGAGTAAAGAAGCAAAAGTGTGATGATGCTTGTACCGTAACCAACAAGCGACCTTCTTCATCTTCGGGACCGCGAAATAACTCAATTGGCAGCAAAGCTACTTCACTACCAAGTAAAGGTCGGAAGTCCAACACCAGTTGTTCTGAGAACCGAAGTAAAGTCCGAAATGAGGATGGACAAATGCAGCCCGCACTGGAATCGGAAAGCAAGCAACTCCCTAGCAGTGATCAAGGCAACATTAACGTGAGCGAGGAAAACACTAATGGAGCTGTAGCAAACATATCATCAGGTTCCTCCGACACAGTTCCCGCTGACAACCATGATGAAAATGAGAGAGACGAAAGTGATCAGAATGACCAAACCGAAATGGTACACTCTGAGGAAACAGTGAAATCACTGGAAGAGGAAGAAATTCAGTTATCGAGTGAAGAAGAAGATCAAGTGAAAGAAAAAGATGATGTTCAAATGATGAATGCCAAACAAGGAGCCGAGCCGGAACAACAGAAGCAAACCAGCGGCGAGGATCCGGCATCGAACAAGTCGACAAAGCGCAACTCTAAAGGAGGAAAAAAGTCGCGCAAGCATTTGCGAGAATTGAACAGCCTCGACACGGAGAACATTATCTCGACACCAACCGGAGTAAAACGCCGACCGCGAACTCGCGCAGCTGCTCGGAACGGTGATGCTGAGTTTATGTCTTTGTAAATGATGTTAACGTTAATAAGAGAAAGGTGAGACATCCATGTGTAACATTCAATTTAATAGACAGCTAAATATTTCAGTCACTTGACATTCCGGCTGGAGCCCTTTCGCTCCCCGCGGGAGGATCTTGCACTTCTGCTGCCTGATCGTGGTGTGATATCGGGCGACGAGGGAGAAGAACCCACAGGTATCAATTCTGCTTTCATTTGCTCCGTCCGCTTTTCCCTATACTCCAAGTATTTCATCATTTCGGATATCTCTTTCCCGGAGGCATGGCGGAAGGCCGCACCAAGTAGCTCTTCGAATTCCATGGTCCCACTGCGGTCAGAATCAACCGTGCGGAAGAAGCTCTTGGCTGTTTGCGGATTGACTTTACTAAATAACTCTGAGTCAAGGAATTCCTCGACATTGACGATCTTGTCCCCGTTGGCATCTATTAAGTCAAACATGTTCTTGAGTGCCACCACTTCGTCACGAGAATATCTCCCAAAGAAGCGTGGTGGGGTGTAATGCCTCTCCGTTTCCGTAGCTGCTGCTGAACCGAAGGCCCTACGAGCTTCCTCCACAGCCTGAAGTCTCTCTTGGCTTATTAAGGATAATCTTCTTCTCAAACGAGGATCATCCTTACGTTTCTCCATGAACTTTTTCATCTCATCATATTTGTTACCACGCTTCCGTTGAGCGTGCTCTTGCTCCTTCCTGCAACACTCGTTGAAACTCGATATAGTTTGCTTCACCCGGGCTAAGTTCTCAGGAGTAGCAGGCGTTTCGGGTCGATATACTTCCTTCTCTGTAGTTTCCTGCGGTTTAACTGGAGTGTGATTCTTAAAGATGGTTGTAAAGTCCAATTTCTGTTGTTGCTGAGATTTCTTGCGATACATGTCCAATACTTTGTCCTTCGACTGGGGTTTCGTAACATACTCCCGCTGGAACTCCAAAGTAGCTAAGGCAGTTTGTGTTTCAGGGTCCTTCCGACTAGCCATCCTCTTGGCACCTGCCAAAGCTTCCTGTCCAAAGTTTTTGTACCGACCGAGGAGCAGAGCTGGCATGGGAACGATTAGGTGTTTTCCGGTTTCCGCATACTCCTGAAAAGTCGTCACTTTCTTGGTTTGGAACTTGTCTGCCAATACCAATGAGTTTTCCGAGTACTGGCTGTACTCTGAAGTAATGTCGGCAATATTTTCGTGGATTATTTCACTACTCTCCTTTTGTACCCCCACCTCAGACTCTTCGAAATGGGGGGAAGGCAACGGTGACTCTTTTCCTTCAAGATACTCTTCTCGGGGAGCTAGATGATTCACGGCCGTTATTGCTGCTGGCGAGCGATAGGTTCCCGATACACCGGTATCTTGGTTCTTCGCAGCTGCTTTCTTCTTGCTACGAGACTTACGAGTCCGCATGGGAGAGAATGGAGGGCTCGCTACATCCTCTCGAGCGGCCGTGTACGAATTGCGTAGGCCTCGATATTCTTTTGCGTCGCCATTTGAATTTTGCTGTAATTCTTCAACGCTTTCTGGAGAAACTATTAGGTCGGACTGGTACTCGGTAATAACCTCTTCGAGCAATTTTTCCGCTCTCTCAGCTTTCTGCTTTTCTATGTCACTACGTGTAGCGTTGAATCTCCACGGGCAATACTGTTTGGTCAAGCCTCTGTACACGTTGCGGTCTCCTCTCTGTAGTGTTAATTCTGTAAGCCAAGTCAACAATGAAGGTGATTTCTTCAAGTTACAGACTCTACTGAAACCGAGCTCTACACACCTAGCTGTTTGGCTGGAGTGACATCAGGCTCCATGAGGATGCCGATCGGTTGTCCCAAGATTGTCCATATACGAACGGAGAAGTCTTGAGAGCTGCTGATCACAATGGGCATTCCTTCAAACTGTTCTTCACGCACAAGCCGGACAGACCTGCATTTGCAAGGGAGTAACGTGACTATTTTGCTATAAATCCGTTATGTTAGTGCCACTGCACTTACACTATTGCATCGGAGTGGGCCGTCCACTGAGCCATTGGGTGAAGGTCCTCTACTGTCCTACTAGCGACCCAGTTCTCTAAGGTGGTTTGGGAGCGATCTAGCTTATATTTTGCCCCACTGTTACGTCTGCTATTACGCCGAGCTAAAAGTGCACCAGAGTCCGACGGTTGCGATTTATCACTTGAGGCGGAGTGTCGACGCAGTGTACCAGCTTCCTTGGCCGCTTGATATATGTCAAAATTAAACCAAGACTTCGAGTATCGTGTTGCCCGTGCTATAGCACGTGGGTAATTGTGGTCTTTGGGGATATACTTGTCCGTTACAATGGGTCTCCCGTTGAACGTCTGTACTTTCATTTGACGCTCCACGTCCGGACTTACATTCATTCCTCCTGGCTCTACTTTCCCGTAAAGGATAGTGTCATTTATGTTGGCATTGGAGCCTTTACGAGCAACCATTGAAGAATAATGTGCTTGCAATGAAGCTCGGCGGAAGGCGTTCGACGTTTTCCTTTGCGGTGCCTTCCCGGGCGATTCTGGGTCCTCCAGGAAGTCACTCAGCTTTAAAGACGACTCTCCTGGGAATCTTCGGTGGCACTTTGTTTGCGCGTCATAATTGCTCTTCAGACAAGCTTGGTTTTCTGGACTGACAGAGTCTAGTGGGAACTTCTCCATGGTCTTAGTCAAATCCCACCATGTTATTCTACCTTGGCTATCTCCCGTTATAACCCAGAAGACACTTTCTTCCAACTCACAAGTGGCTCGCTCTTTCCGCTCAAGCGCGGGGTCCATCTGCTCAGACGTCTGTTTCTTGGAGCCTCCATTTCGTTTTCCCATCATCCTCACTTCTGTATGCATGGTTCCTACAGGAATGCTTACTTTAGATTCAGCTGGAGATAAACGCCAAACAGGAGGAGGGGAAGTAATATCAGTCCATGGCTGCTGAAAACCACCCGATGGACCAAGGTTACACCACCGCATCAAAAGCCTATTTCTGAACGGGCATGGTCGGACAGCCCATGTTGATATGGCTCCGGTGTGATCCGTGCTTAAGAGGACAGGATACTCTGACTGTGGCTCTGCAAAACTCAAGTTGGAGATTTGGGTCGAATTGGCGATACACTCTCCCACGGATTCTAGTGAAAGGTAGTCCCACAGCCGGATTGTCCCATCACTAGCTCCTGTTGCGATTAGACACAGTCGCTTGGAAAAGGCAATACACTGAATTTCCGCTGCGTGGGCGTTTTCTATTACTCGTACACAGGGTAGATCATTTTCATACTTGGTGGAATACACACGGACCGAGCTGTCCCAAGACGATGTAATAAAGCACGAGTCGCCAACACAAAACGTGCAAGCTGAAACATCTCGCTGGTGGGGTTCAGAGGCAACACCAATTGTATGACCATTCAAAACATTAATTAAAGTCACCTGGCCACCGCTATCGCAGACCACGATTTGTCTCCCTCGTTCGTCCAAAGTCATGCAGGTGATAGGCTCAGCAGTTACGTTTTTGTAGTTGCGGATGATATCACCGGTGTGTCCCGAATGAACGAGAATATCACAACCGACAGCGGTCACAAGTGACTCAATCACAGGAGAAAATATGGTGTCGAGGGGGAAAAAAGCAGAGGATTTGCAATATTCCATCTCCAGTAAGTGAAGCGTCCGCCCGCCCACTATCAGATAACTGTGTGGTTCGGCAAATACTACGGAGCTCAAATCATACGCAATTTTGGGGACATCAAATGTACCTAAGCAACCTGCTGTCGAGGAAGCTCGATCATCAAGGTACCAAACTTTAAACATTCCAGATTGGTCAATTGTAATGCAAATATCCTTTTGAAACGTAGGAACCAAGATCGAGGCCTGCGACAAATTCGAGCGTTTCTTAATATCAAATCATGATAACATAAGCGTTGCGTCCACCCACTATATCATTATTGAGGAGGGGAATCGTCATAATGTATACGAGTGACGACGGATCCCACACAATTGCATCCATGTGTATACTGTAACTGATCATAAGGTTTGAAGACTCTGCATACACCATTTTATGGATACCTTTCTCATGCTTATGGAATGTATTCTGCAAGGTGCATAAAATAGTGCGCCATCGTGCAGGATTCTCGTTTTTCCCGGATGATAACTTACGGCGTATGTTGGAACTTTAGGGAGCAGATTGTCATCCTTGTACTTCCATAATATGACTTTCGCGTCCAATGCTGCCGTAGCCAACATTCCGTAACGAGGGATATCTACCATGCACTGTCATTTCGGTTAACAAAGATATGTGAGGCGTTTCCTTGAGTCGAACAACATGGATCGTACACATACCTGAATATCCATAGTATGACCACGAAGAGAGGCTAAATGGGCTCGGCCAAGAATATCCCACACCAATACCCGTGTGCCCGTGTTATTACAGCTAAAAAGGCAGTTAGCATCGTCACTCCAGAGGAGTTGGTGCTGAGGTTCAGTAACGTGGAGGTGTTCCGCGTACTCGAAATTTCTTGTCTTCCAAAACGTAAGGGTGAGGTCACTACAAGAAACAGCAAGCAGGTGAACGATATCGTCGTCAGTGTACCGATACCAAACTCCCTTGCTCTCAGTTCGAGGTTTCGGCCGACAGTACTCAACGTCCAGCAGAAAGTCTGTGTCCGCATAACAATACTCCGCATAATTGGAGAGCGTGGGCTGAGCATAAGACGGGAGAGAATCAATATGAGTTGTTTCACTGTCCGGTTTCCCGAGATCGCGTACTCTTCCTGTAGGGCCTGCATCATAAAAGTTTGCCAAAGTCGAAGGAACCCCCGTAGATATATTTGCGCCCATCTCCGTAACAGAAGCGTACTCCAAGGGAGGTAAAACGGGTGGTCCCGAATCCGACGACTCCTCACCATCGCTGTCGGAGTGTTCTGAACGCACTTCACTCATCAACTGCTCGTTTTTCCGTGCAACTGCCGCTGCAGCCGCTTCTTTCTGTGTGGGCGTTTGCGTGATGCTTTGGCGACGTCGTTCCCACAAAGTGGAACGTCCTTCTGGCTCTTGACGAGACAATTGCCCCTTGACCTGATTTACTCGAGCTTTTTGCTTTGTTCTCATAATCTCCTTCGTAAGAGCGTGCTCGTTCTGGTATCTTCCTTTAACTTGGTTTTCTTCACTGATATGCTGAACTCTTTCCAAAGCCTTCTGGGTGGCTTCAAGTGTCGGGACGCTATTCTCACTCGTGGCTTCTCGAGCTGCTCTGGATGTGTCCTCTTGATCTTGATAGTTTCGGCGCCTTGTCGCCATATTAAGCTGCCCATCGTTAGACAATTCTTCAGGTCTGTTTTTTAAGGAAGCTTCATTGAATACGATGCGTGCAGCTACTCTTCTCGAATCTCTTCCACCACTTCCCCTAAGAGGCGTTTTCAACGTAATCTTTGCCCATTCTATTGCATTCTGCTGTTGCTGTTTCATTATTATGTCCCTGCGCTGAGTCTTTGTAAATGACGATAATGAGAGTTTGCTATCATCTTTATGGGAGCGCACGCCGTCCATTGCTTCAGCAGGCATTCCCGCTAGTAGTTTCGCCACTTGATTCCCAGCAGCATGGTTGACTGTTGCTTTGACAAGCGCCGGTAAGTTAACATGCACCCTGGCTATAAGTCTGCATTCAAAGTTGTAGACCTTGAGAACACGGCTTCGTTCCTCGCAGACAAACAGTTGTTGCAATTCCGGATAAAACTTCAGAACGGTAACTCGGCCTGTTGGAAAATTGTCTTGTATAGCTTTTGGCAGAGTCTTTTCTGTGTATCTATACCGCAGCTCCGGAGCTTTCTTCATTTCCGCTAACCTAAATGCGCTGTCCTCAACACAATATGCGCTGAATTCGCTCCATGTTACTTGCGTTTTCCCACGGAAGTCCATTCGTTGGAAAAGCTCACATATTTCCACGGCGATTTCCTCTGCACGTAATATCAACAAGGAACGTGAAGGGAAGTACTTAAGGCGGGTGCCGTAGTGCATGCCTAGGAGGTGCAATTTCCTCCCCGTGTTTTACACACCTTTGGTTTTCTGTGGATTGCGTTCCTGTTCAAACGGCAGCACCACAGCGCAGAACTGCGCCTCCGTAAGCCCTTTGACGGTATTATTGACCAAGCCATGTCTAGAGTACCCATCGTACACGGCACGGATAAGCTTAGGATCGAGCCTTATCATGGTTGTCTGAGGCTACTAAATCAGTCGAATACCCTCAATCAAACGGGCTCTACATGACGGCAAAGAAGTTGCCAGTGCTGATATAGTATCTTTACAGACACCACCACATGAAAGGGTAGACAATGCTCTCATCTTGCAACTTCTGATATCAATGTGGCCCTTTGCCCATTGCTAGCAAGCAATGGCGTCGTTATTGAAGTTTTAACGTCAGTTCAGTGAGTTCACACTCAAGCGTGTTGAGGACTTGAAGTGATGCTGCTAACAAGACGTAGGTATAGGGGTATAGTCTATAGAACTGTTCACTTAGTCCCATTATCCCGTGTCGACGGGTGAGTTCCCAACAATAATCGGCGGGACCGCCACCAAACTTTCACTTCGGGAATTTTAGGAGAGGCAAACCGAAGGAATTTTAGACGCCGTCGGAGAGTAAGAAGTCGTAGTCAGTCTGAGAGGATTAGAATCACTTTCGAACTTTGGCGGTGGTGGCAAGTTAAGTTGTTCATGTCCGGTTCATTCTTACTCGCGGCGGTGAGCGAGAGGCGGAGAAAGCGCGGGAAAATATAAGAATAAGAGGATTTGAGAAGCACATGCACGACTTTAGGAGCAGAGGAGAAGCAACAACACCAGGAGCGGGAGAGACTGACGAGACAATTGCGGAAGAAGAAGGCCTGGTGGCGAATAGCGAGCCCACTCCGGAGGAGCGTGGCCCAAGACGCTCTCAAAGGATACTTGTGAAGAACCTCATACTCACAAAGAGTCCGAGTGTTGGTGAGCGCAGGGGTAGGCAATGCAGGAGGGCCCTGGGGAGATCTTCGACGGCGTGAAGATCCCCCAACTACATTTCCACTTAGCCGGTAGGCCATAAATAATACATACTGCGTTGTAGAATAAGATCATCAGCGTGGCTCGGCAAAGTGGTAAAGCGAATATCATCGTAATTACATTTCCGGGAGTGGAGGACTAACATATAACGTCGTCCGCGCTATAGAAATCGGCGGGAGATGAAAGACGGCATCAAGAAAAAAGCTACAAGTGACGAAGTTTGTGGCATCGTGCTCAATGGTAAATATGTATCTACCGAGTTATGGATCGCCGCCTAGGGGTCAGTATGTGGCCTCGTTTAGCAGCGAAGAGCTGAACACTCTGTCGCAGACTGGGGACGACCTGCATAGATGAAATGTGGTCCAGAGAGTATTCAAATACACTATCACTCATGTCACCCTTCTTACCAGGATAAGCATCATTGTTTCCTGCAGGTAGTAGTCGTATCCACCACCTGGCTCAAAGACAGTGCGAGCTGAGGAACATTTTCGTTAGTTGCCTGTTGGCCGCAAAGTCAAAGTCAAAGAACGTCAATGATGCTTAACATATCAACTCTTTACTGTGCGCTTGGATCTTTGAGCAGGTAGCACAATGGTCTTGAGAGCTGGTTTTGCCGTGGCCGAAGCGCTGCTGGTCTCGGTAAGTGTGGGCATGGAGCTGGGAGTTGGAGCTAAGCTCGAAGAGGAAGTCCCCGTTATTGTAGGAAGCATAGAAGATGAAGCTGAGCTAGTGGATGTCGGTGTAACCGTGGCAATTTGGGTCTGTGGTTCGGTGGATGTCGGAGTCGGTGTGGAACTCGCAGTTGTGGTTGGAGTCTTCGTCTGGCTCTGCGATGCCGATGGAGTAGCACTGACAGAAGGTGTGGAGGTACTTGAAGCAGTCTCCGATCTTGTCGTAGTAGATGATGGAGTGGGCATGGGTGAAGGAGGAGGACTCGGTGGTAACTGAAAGCGCAGAATCGGCAGCTTGTCCTCTTCGTCGTCATTAACGACACCTGCCACATCTAGAGTCCATACGTCCTCAGACCATTCTCCACCTGGATATAGTTGTCCATGTATGTCTGTCACATTGTTGGAATTTCCTGTCTCTACAAGATTACCGCCATCATCAGCTCCTACTATCGACGCTGCCCCTCCATTGCCGTCGTATACCGAATCTTTCACTTCAATAGTACCACTTGCTTCATTATGTATCCCTCCTATTATCCCACCAGCATCCATACCAGTGACTGCACCTGATGCATATGTATTCTTGATGTATACATCGCCTGGATTGCTAACCCCCGCACCCCCTCCTGTCCCCCATCCTGTAATACCTCCTGCTTCTGTGCCATTAATATCTCCTCGTGTATAACAATCTACAATATGTACCTCACCCTCGTTGAGTGCTGTAAAGGCCCCACTAATTCCTCCACTATATTGTGCAGATATTCGTCCCATACTATAACATTCCTTGATATAAACGTATCCATTGATTCGACCAGCAGCGGGACCCACAATACCACCACTCTCTCGACCAACAGTGCTGCTCACAATACCACCAAAAATGATATCTCCTGTAGAATAGGAACGCATTATATACACTTGACCATTCAAACGACCAGCAGCATTTCCACAAATACCACCTGCCCATTGTCCTTCAATATTCCCCGTGGAATAACAATCCGTTATCTCGACAACCCCATACCTACTGCCTGCCTGGAGTCCTGCAATACCACCTGCCGATTGACCCAGTATCCTCCCTGTTGCACTCGAATTCGATACCTTGATTTGACCGTGATCATAACCACTTCGATAACCACATATACCACCAGCTGAACTAGCAACATCTCCGGATGAGCTACATGAATGTACGATAAAGAACTTCTGCTCATGTTGGACAATGAACCCACCTCTCCATGCAGTTTCCCCATTCCTAACATCAAGACTCCGAATCAAGGGAGCTTGATCAAACGATGTAACACTTCCCAGTATCCTAAACAATCCTTCGAAATCTGTTACCCCACTAAAATCTATTATGTGCCCATTCTGCCTACCACCATCAAATATCTCATTCGCATCCAACGAAATATAGTCGTCTTTCGCATAACCCTGACCACCCCATGTCAACACACTACAATTCATTTCAAACTGGTTGTGGGCCCAAATATAATGAAAGCAGGATTCCTGTCCATTCAGAATTCTGGGGCGTAAGTCTGCTGCCGTCACCACTGCCTTGCTTGAGAGGATGCACCCGAAAAACATTGATGTTAACAAAGCTTTCTTCAGTGATGCAGTTACTATTGTAGTTCGCAGAGCGTACACTGGGTCCAAGCTCCTCGTTTCAGCTACTGGCGAGACCAGTGTCCGCATGTAGGCCTCACATTGCAACAGAGAAGAACAAAGAGTCTGTCTCGAAGAGTTGCTAGGAACTTGCGAGGTATCGTCTACAGGGTTTATAAAGGTCTTATCATTCGAAACGTTCCAATATAGAACCTGGATTGATGCAATGAGTAGTGTGAATAAAACAAAAAAGGAATTCTCCTTGGAAGAAGCCGAGTCATGCAATCCAAGTTCTATCATGTGCTCCGCATGGTTTGATCTGGGGCAACTCCGTCCACTCTGGGGTCGACCCACATCATTCGCTATCGTGCGGTCCCTCAATAAAACCATATTTTGTAGGGAAATACATAAATGGACAGTTGGCTGGATGATTGGAACGCCCTTTGACTCATGTCTTCCAGCTCTAGCAGCAAGCGGATTTGGTGCTTGATTATCACACCAACGACAAAGGACGTTGTCCTTTTCTCCGTTTACCGCGAGGTATGCGTTTGCCTCGTACGACAGTATTGGCCATCCCCTGAGGATACTAGTACTGGCGGTAGTTTTCGTAGGTATAATGTTAGACGCTCCCAGATGATGCCACTCTATGGCTTTACATTGTACTGTATCTTTCACAACAGTCGCCCTTGAGTGGTCCTTTCTTGTAGAAGTATTTCCTCCAAGTACGTGTATTGGACACTCACAAGTGTCCAAACTGTGGGCCTCGCTTCCTTGCCACATCGAGTCAACTAGCACCGGAGAAAGTTGGATATTGTTGCTGCGAACCGGATGGAATAAAAATGAGCAGAGCAGACCAGCCTACATCCCGGTTGACTTACCAGGCCATTCTCCAACGAAGTGTAGGGAATCCATACGCAAGAGTGCCACAATGAGAGTAGCCACCAGATATCAAGCGAGGACGAGAAACAATGAAGATAGCCCCCATCAACATTAGCGTCGTGACCAACGATGATCTACGCTTTGTGGGTCGTACCATGGCTATTAATAGCTTGAGAAATGGGGGTGAATCATCCACGCTTTTCTTTACCTTGCCTTCTTCCTCTAGCTGCCCGACGCCCACTTTACCGGTGCTTCGGAAGAATACATTGTTTACACGCACTCCTTCACTGTTATGTTTCGGTCATCAACACTGTACTCATGGTAGTATACAACGTGCATAGGGTCCATTGTCCAGTTGCGAGGCACGAGCGGAATGCATCGGAAGAGCCTTTCCGCCTTCACTCGTCACCACCGGAGTCGAGCTTTCATATTTTGGAGGAATTGAATAACAATTTCTGGGCCGTCTTCACAACCCATCCAAGATTGCCTGCATACATATGCGCGCACTCTAGATAATGGCCGAAGTAACACATCTTGGGTTCCTGACATTTGAAGTGTCTCGCTTGATACAAATAGCTACGCTCACGGAGGGGCTCACCCGCCGACCTCCCATTCGACAGGACGGTGCTTGCGCTCTTGTCTACAAGTTTACCGGTATTGCTTCCTATTCCCTATTGCGTGTGCACTTGCTGAAGCGGTCATTGGATGCCTTTTCTGCGTCATTCTACCACATACAATGGCCGTGAAAACTTGTTCCTTACACGGATTTGCTGGTCATCAAGAAAACTCAGTTAATCGCTGGTTGTCCTTGATATCGAGGTTACAGCAGCAAAAACAAGGTGGAAGTCCTGAAGATGTGGTCATTGATAAGTTCCACTATATGCATAAGCCTCTTTCGAGATGTCCATGTAAAGAACGGATCAACCTCTGCAGAGGGTGGGTTTTTTTATTCGCAAGTCCGAGAGGTTCGAAGTGATGTTCATTTTCCAAGGTATCTGTACTACCGCTATGATGTACGAAGCGGTCGCATCTCCGCACCTGTTGCAATATCAGGATCTCGGCTACGGGTCTTAGTTGGCACGGGCTGGGTTTTGTCACCACTGGCTTCATCTACACCCTCTTCAGAAAAATCGATGCCAACACCTAAATCGCTATATGCTGAGTCGGACCTGCCTTCTCGCGAAACAACTTGGTCTGTTGATTTGCTCGTAGATCTTGCCCGGAGCAAATATACAATGCCACTTATAGTCACTGATAGTCCAAGCAAGAAGCAATACACCTCTGTTTTGCTCATGTAGCCCCACTCTTTAAAGTACACAAGACCGCCAAGTACACTTGAAACGATCCAGAAGGACTGGTAGACGGGGACCGTAAGAAGGGCATTGAAGACATGCAAGCCTTTATTCAGATAGGTCACTTGGCAGAATAACGAGAAGCACATGGCGAATATAATGAGATCTGCAAGGAACAGCGTCGTATCGCTTTGAAAAAATGAAGTATCCAATGAGTGAGTGACTGAGCGAGCTGTACGTACATGGTTCCCACTGTTTGAATGCATGGGCACCAACCGCCGGATTTAGAATTGCAGTTTTCAAAAGTTCAACAGTGCATTTCGCGAATAATACACTTTGCCCTCCAAACGTTCCCCCAAGTCCACCATAGCATAGGAGTTGCACCAGTCCATTTTGCAGCCACTCGTTCTTTTCAATGTAGTTCGACAAGGCAAGTAAGGAAACGAGGAAAACTCCAATGACGACCATGTAGTATATCATAGCAGGGCGTTCATATCTGCAGCACGCAATGCATGAAAGATTCATCAAAAGATACTCAAACTCAAACGGTGGTCCTTTGGACTCTTTTGGCACATTTGAATTTCACCGAGGAAAATCACTTACAGGGTCAACAAGTCTCCAAGCGAATACGACGGTGTCGAGTGGGACGAAAAAATCACTGTGACCACAACCCCAAATGTAATCAACGAAGTAGCGATGATATTTTGCCGCGTCAACGTCTCGCCATGGAACTGGGGAGCCAGGATCATATTCCACACGAGGGTCAGAGCAGCTAATGGCGCCAGCAAGCTCATGGGCGCTAAGCCAAATGCTAAGAAATCAAGTATGCTCCCAGCACTTATAAGACACATTCCAATAAGCCATGTCTGCGAACCGGTACCCTGGCAATTAAAGTAGCACGAATAGGAAGTACAAATCTGAACCACTTACCTTTTGTCTGAATAGGGGCTTGCCTTTATTTTGGTGTTGATACATGCTATGCTTCTGCATATTTATCCCCAAAGCAGCCAAGAAACTGAATATTAAGTTTATGCCAAACCCAATGACCCATAGAGAATAAGAGGGCCCTTGATATTTCAGAGAAAAGCAATTCACCGATTGCGCAATAGGGTGTATCAGCCGAGTCGTTTCTGATACTTTCTTCACTGAGAAATCCTGTTGTCCAATAGCTGTCGCTTCAGTTCCCGTCGTCTGCTCGGGCGACTTCTTAGAACTTTGTCCTTCCTGAGAAGCAAGCTTTTCCACAGCTTCGAATTCCGATGAGCTGCACGTTCGTCGTGTGACTGTTTTCGGGCAGTATTCTTCCAATTCCTCACACGCTTGCGCACATAGCAACTTGTATTCCGAGGAGAATTCACACGCGGGGAACGCTCGATAACACGCAAACGTCTTGAGTTTGTTCAAGCATTTATCACTCAACACTTTCCTAATATTTCGAGGGACAACGGTACCGGGTGGTCCCAGCATTCGCTTCTCTCCACGGCTGTTCGAGACGATCGGTCCCGTCTGTTGCTGAGGAGCGGCTAGACCTTGTTTCTGAAGTTCCAGCTGCGTCCCATTCACTACCTTGTGGTAGTACTCTTTGGCGGCGGTGTCCTGGAAATGCCACGGGTAGAGTTCCCGCGCCGATGGCTTCCTCCTCCTCGATCTTCCTCCTTCATACAGCGGCGGTGGAATGGCCAGGCACGATCGAAATCGGACGACGGGCTTACAAAAGTCGATGTACTCTTGAGGATTACCGCATCCGTGCTTGCAATGAAGCGCATGAACGCCATTTCCATCGAAACACAGGCCCACCAGAGCCGCCAAAAGCACTTTATACAGGCCCCACGGGGGCCATGACGCTCTTTCACCGCTCATTACACCCCGGGGAGAGCACAATCTCAACGTCAGTGGCGCCAACTTGTGCTGACAAAAGCGTGTATGTGTCAAATACCATGAAAAGGGGGAGCTCCAGGGGGGAAAAGGGGGCGGAGTGGAAGGGAAGAAGCCTTATTATGAACGACAGATCCCACGAAATTCCACCGACAACTTTATCAACGATGCTGCTATATTGTCTTCATGGAGTGACAGGTACCGTCAACAACAACAACACTAATATTTGGTGTGCATCTGTTGGACGTCGCAGAGGAAGCAACTCCGAGCAAGGAACGGGATACTCGCTATTAATTGCTTTCCAAGGGTCCTCTTGGACATATTACACGTGCTTCCTTTGGAGACTAGTGTAATGATAGAGATGGACAGGATTTTGGAAGGGAAGAAGCGGTGGAATCATGGGATCTGTATGGATTCTTGTTTTCTGTGGAATTCTCATCCCCCCACCACCCAACGGTAAACTGGGGGCGGACAGGCATGGTGCGAATTGTTCATACATTGGAGCACGGCTCAAACGCTACCCCTGGCCCGCGGCAGCGAAAAATTTTTTTGGTACTCTGACTCTTTTTCCTAAAGGGTTAATAGCTACAGGTATTACTCCTACTCCCATGTAATATCCCTCTGACGGGTCGAACATACTCCCACTCCTTCGATATCGTGCTTTCGTCACCTCAAGCTACTCCCACTCCTTCACAAATCCTCTTCACAGAATCAAACGCACTCCCACTCTCTTGGTTCAGTTGAACATACTCCCACTCCTTGAATTGTCTGTCCCAGGCACTCTTTGCGACATACTCCTACTCCCGTGATTGTGTTGAACATACTCCCACTCCTTGAATTTTCTCTCCAAGGCACTCTTTGCGACATACTCCCACTCCCATATTCTGTTAAACATACTCCCACTCCTTGAATTGTCTGTCCAAGGCACTCTGCAACATACTCCCACCCCCGTGATTGTGTTGAACATACTCCCACTCCTTGAATTTTCTCTCCAAGGCACTCTTTGCGACATACTTCCACTCCCGTGATTCTGTTGAACATACTCCCACTCCTCGATTTGTCTGTCAGGGACATACTCCCACTCGGATATACTCTTCTCGGAAACTGAAGTGTGACACTTCCACAAGACTGCTGCTCTTACCTGTGCAAAATGTTTTTTTTTTCCCTCAATCAACAAGGTCATATGAATAAGCGACTGTATTTCTTGAAGTGTTGTGTATTTCCGAGATTGCGGCAAAACAATTGTTGGGAGTACCAATACACATGTACATGTAGGGGAAACTGGGGAGCAAATGCGGAGTCACGTGCGCACTCTGAGTCGAGGGACGCTCCCACTTACTCCTACTCTGTTCTCCGAGCTCAACCTACTCTTACTCCTATACTCCTCCTACTCTTCCACCCTTAGTTCAACTTACTCCTACTCTGTTCTCTCCGAGTTCAACCTACTCTTACTCCTCATACTCCTACTCTTCCACCCTAAGTTCAACCTACTCTTACTCCTCAATGGAGTCCTCATAGTCCTACTCTGAGAGTCTGAGTTCAACCTACTCTTACTTCACATACCTACTCTGACACTCTTAGTTCAACCTACTCCTACTCTTTCAATATTTGCCCAACACTCTTACTCTTTAGTTTTCCGCTGTTAGCGCCCCATACTCTGAGTCTTTGGCGTCTGTTCTTCGACGAGATACTCCTACTCTTCAGGCTGAGAGCTACCCCTTAACCGCTGTTACTCTTGCTCTATTCAAAAAAAAAAAATCTCCTCCGGAGGTTACTCTTACTCTGCCTGCTCTGAGGGACTCAGAGTAACTGGTGGGACTCAGAGTACCTTGAGCCGTGCTCCAATGTATGACCACCACCACCACCAGGACGGGGTCCGAAAATGACGTACCTTCCCGCGGGGGCGCGTGAAGGGGGTCCCGATGAAGGGTTAGTTGCTAGATAATTTGTTTGGGAAGTGGGTTTGAACTCTACCGGATTACTACGTGCTGTGTGGTCAGTGACGCTACGCGACTACAGACACGTTGCAGGGTGCAGCGGGATCCGTGGAAGTACCTGAACGATTTTCTCTATGTATAGACTTGTGGACAACATATTACTACACCACACACATCCGGTCCAGCTCCGGTGTCTTTTCGTGAGCGCGAGGCGCTCCCTCAAATCCACCGTTTTCGTGGGTACCATGTTCACTTGGAGACTAAACAATTTATCCAGGACTCTCTTCACCCAGTGGGGCTGTGTTCGTACAACAGACAAATGTAACATATATTCATTTCCATGTCCTGCTTCCTTGCTATTGCTATCCTGTATCAACTTTTGCATCCGTAAGCTGACGACTTCTTTTCTTCTCCTGGTTTGCTGTTTTCGCCTAAGTCCCACCAAAACGCCACTGCCCTCTTCCCCTCGCTTCTCCCCTTGCTATGTCTTTTGTCGTTTGCTTGTTGCCATCCATATTTTGCCTGGCCTCCCCTTGCCCCCTTCGTGTTCCTCTTGCCATGCTTTTTGTAGTTTGTTGGGTGACCGAACAATCATTTTTTTTTGGACCACCACCACCACGAATTCCTGGTAGGACCCTCTTCAACCTGTCGGTTTCATCGGGAATAGGACCCTCCTTCACCCATTTTTTTCAAAAATTTGGGTTCATCGGGAACTGGTGCGAGGAGCAACAGCTGAACTATTGTCTGGTGTATTGTTTTGACTTGGGAGGCATCTGACTTCCTCATTGTTGCCAAACACTTTGGCCTTCGTTGGCGTCCGAACTGCGTTGCTACGCAACGCACTTCTGCCGCATCCTGCTTTATTGTTAGCTTTTGGTATGAGTAAGAAAAGCTTATGCGTCCTTGTATCAAAGTTGCATCAGGAATCAGGAATGGCAAACTCAACTGCGTTGACTACCTATCTTGGAACAAGCGCAAGCTGTTAAAAGTTGACTCCATCGGAGTCCTCCGGTCTTACCCCAAAAGACTCTCACACTTAATGGTCATACCCGCTGCGTCACTACATGTAATGACGACCACTCAACTGCATTGGCCTCTCAACAAGCATGCAGATCTCCAGACTTCAGTACCCTACCCTCAACTACCCGGACGCAGGGCGTTACGCAATTTCTTTCACAGCGTGTGAACAGATCTCTCTCTCACACACACACACACACACACACACACACACACACACACACTCTCTCTCTCTCTCTCTCCTTCAAGAATTACCTGTTAGAAGTAGACGGCCGGCTCGCAGAAAGCGGAATGGATGTCGTCTGCATGACGATCGGAACGATGTTATAGTCATTGAGAAGCAAAGGATCAAGTGTCGGCGTCAGAGCATTCGCATGTAGATGATGTTTCATAGTGTCGAGTATATCGCTTTGTAGCAACTGCCGAACGGGCGTCCAGTCTCCTTCAGATGTTGTGTAGAGTAAATCGCAGATAAGACATGCAAATTCCAATGCTTTTGCAGGACTGAAGTCTTGTTGGATATCGCGGACGAGGGCATCATAGTCACGAGGTTGAACATATTGATTTTTGCTGTGAAGTTCAATCAGTCCGTCAACATAGGTTTCCTTTGCGGTCTGATACTTGTGAGGACAATGCCGTTTTGCTGCTCGTGTATTATATAAAAGATTGCTCATATGTCGTTTGTGGCTCTTCAGTCGCTCGGGATAGTCTTCTCCCCATTCTTGCTTACTGCGGCGAAGAATTCGATCGCTAGCGAGCTTGCTTTGTCGTTGTAGTTGTTGTGAACTGTCCTCCGAATAAGTGACATCTTGTGTACCGAATACAAATTCAAGCAAATGAAGGTAAGCGGGATCATCGAATGCTTGCTTGGGATTGTTTCTACTATAATGAAGGAACTGTTCGTCTGTTTGTGAAGTGTTGCAATGGTACGATTTGCGATATAGAAACTCAAGGGCCTTTTCCATTGAGTGAAACTGTTGATCAGAGATTTGTAGTAACTTCCTTATATGTCGTTTGTGACTCTTCAGTTGCTCGGGATAGGCTTCTCCCCATTCTTGCTTACTGCGACGAAGAATTCGAACGCTAGCGAGCTTGCTTTGTCGTTGTAGTTGTTGTGCACTTTCGTCCGAATAAGTGACATCTTGTGTACCGAATACAAACTCAAGCAAATGACGGTAAGCGGGATCATCGAATGCTTGCTTGGGATTGTTTTTACTATAATGAAGGAACTGTTCGTCTATTTGTGAAGTGTTGCAATGGTACGATTTGCGATATAGAAACTCAAGGGCCTTTTCCATTGAGTGAAACTGTTGATCAGAGATTTGTAGTAACTTCCTTATATGTCGTTTGTGAGCCTCTAGTTGGTTTGAATAATGTTCTCTCGACTGTCTCTTACTGCGATCAAGGATTCGTTTCCTAGCGAGTATGCTCTCCTGTTGTAGTTTTTGTACATTTTGTTCCGAATAAATAATGTCTTCGGTACCGAATACAAACTCAAGCAAATGACGGTAAGCGGGATCATTGAATGCTTGCTTGGGATTGTTTCTACTATAATGAAGGAATTGTTCATCTGTTTGTGAAGTGTTGCAATGCCACGATTTCCGAAATAGAAATTCGAGGCACTTTTCTATAGAATGGAAGTGTAATTTGTAGGAATTGCTTTGCAAGAGGTTGCTTATATGGCGTTTGCGAGCTTGTAGTTGATCGAAGTATTGTTCTCGTAACTGCTTTTTCTTGCGTTCACGTGCTCTCGTCTGAGCGAGGTTACTTTCTTGTTGTAATTTTGTTGCATTTTGTTCCGAGTTGCTGCTATTTTCATTTGAGAATACAAACGCAAGGATATGATGGTAGGAAGGGTTTTCGAAAGCTGCGGCAGGAGCATTTCTGGAGTATAGAAGGAATTCTTCTTCGGTCTGTGAAGTTTTGCATTGCCAAGATTTGGCATAGAGGAGATCAAGCGATTGTGCCATTGAGCGGTATTCGCTTGATTCTTGCAGTTGCTCCTCGATGTGATTCGCTTGCATGTTCGTTTTGAGCGTTCTTGCTTCAAGACTTGAGTGTGTTATAGACAGTGCTGCGAAATCAGACAATGCTGTGAAATCGTCTTCGTGTGTTGTTGAAGTTCCAGAACAGTTGGAAATGTTCTTGAGGTTCAACTCGAATCCATGCACGGTGCACGGTGCACCGCTGGCGCTGATGATCCAAGAACTGGTGCCCTTCCTGTTTTGCCCTCCTTCTGTCTCCGCTGTCCCTTTTCCCGTCTTCCACACGCCTCTAGTAGCTCCCCTTTGGCACCCTGGACAGTAATTGCGACAAACTTTTTTTCGTCTCTATACGTGTCGTTTGCATTGCGACAATCAATTTTTGAGGTGCATCGAATCCGGCTGTAGGACCCTCTGTCCTCCGTCCAGAGGGAACTAGCTGCCAACTGCGTCGGTGGATCCCGTCAACACTTTCATTGCTTCACGTTTGGTGTTTCATACTTGCGAAATTAAGCCTCGCAATGCAATTTTGTATAGTTTGCGGTGTGCAAGGCTCGTTGCGGAGCAAACCGTCAGTCATGACTCGCGGGGTACTGTACCGGTAGTCATTCCTGTGAAGACAAACAAGTGCATACTGTCCGAAGAGCTGCTGTAAAAACCAGGTTACACCCTTGGTGAACCATACAAGATAATTTTGATTCGCCTCAGCACGTAGCGTAGTGTAGTCAGCTGAGTTCCTATATCTCAATCGCTTAAGTCAGCAAGTGCGGACATACGTTTTGTTCGAGAACCTTATATGAGCAGTTTAGGCATGAGTGTCGCGAACATTCCTTAATCTTAGGCATTTTCCTGCCACGCTCAGGCAGTGCCGCCGCGACTTTGCTTCACGATGCCTGAACGTTGCATCATTCTTACCCCTAGGTCCCGAGTTGTAGCTGCCGACATCGTTGGCTTTGGAACTAAATGTGCTTTTTTCCCTCCTTAATTATGACAGCCTTGTTGCAAGAACCGTGTATGCATACTACGGTAATTGTGCCTCCCAGATCCTGAAGGTGGATGCACTTGAAAACCAAATTACAGAGTACATAAAAATCAGAACATGTCAAAAGTATTCAGTCAGTGGAAAGCATAGTATATCACGTTGCAGTTACGTAATGCACCCATTTCGCTGACTTTGTCACTACCATGGTTTGCAAACTACAGGTCCACATCTGGCTCTTTGGACTGTTTCAAGACTCACCAGTGTAATATAGATTACGCTTTTGTTGAGCCAGTAAACGCACTACCCTATTGTTCGCGCGCAGCTTCCGAACTCCATCAACCTGTGGTCAAAGTTTTCTTGCTTTATTCTCTCCAGCGAGACAATTTCCAGGTATCGCTATTGAGCGGGTTGTACGAATTCATCCCTGGCGTTTTGAGTTCTTCCCGTAAGCGGCAAGGACTTTCTTTGAGAGCCTGCCGGGTCGTTGTGCAGGTAGTGTTCGCTTTGTTGCCAACACATGCGGCGATTCCGAAGGCGTGACCGTCGGTGTCAAACTCTTCGTGCTCGTGGGAGCTCTTGTGTAAGACGGAGAAGGGGTTTCTGAGGCTGTTGAGGTCCCGGAGGTACTAGGAGTCGTTGTGGGTGTCATTGAAGGGCTTGGAACTGCTGGAACTGATGACATCAATTGAAAGCGCAAAATGGGTAAAGTTTCAGTCCCATTGAGAACCCAGGTTTCATTATCCCACTGCTGAACACCTTCATCATGATACAGTTGACCTCTTATATCATCCAAAGTGTCTGAGTTACCGGTCGTCTTTAATACACCATCTGGAGAGATGTCCTCTCCTACCATAGCCTCCCCATTCGAGCCATTATACACCGAATATTGCACCTTGACAACAGCCACAACACTGATGGCATTTGATATACGCCCAATGATTCCACCATTATTTGGACCATGGACAGCACCAGACGCATACGTCTTCGTTATGGATACATTCGCCATATCATATCCCCCTGTGTTTGCCCCTGTAATTCCTCCTGCTGCTCTATCAGCCTTAATATCTCCGCGTGTATAGCAATCTTTGATGTGAACTTCACCATCATTATAGGCTGCACCATCTCCAGTAATACCACCACTTCTAACACCATAAATAGTTCCTGTGGAAAATGATCGTGAGATGTACACATGACCATGAGTATGGCCTGCAGCGCCCCCACAGATACCACCTGCCATCAGTCCTTCAATCGTCCCAGTGGAATAACATTGGGCTATATTGACAGTCCCATTATCATTTCCTACAAATCCTCCTGTGATACCACCTGCGGATTTATCCTGTATTCTCCCCGTAGAGTGCGAATTCGATATTATAATGTGTCCTCCGTCTCTCCCGACCTGATAGCCACATATACCACCAGCGTAATCATTAGTGATTTCTCCTGTGGAGCTACATGAATCTACGACAAAGAATTTTTGCTTTTTTGGAACAATGAACCCACCCTCCTTTGCAGTGTTCCCATTCTTGATATGAACATTCCGAATTAAGGGAGCTTCACCCAAGGATTCAATTTTATTACCATCATCAATAACCTTAACTAATCCATGGAACTCTTCCGTAAGGTCCCTTAAGTCAATGGTATTTCCTTGACCATCAAATGTTTCCTTTACATCCAGACAAATGTGAGTAAGACCATCGTAACCATGGCTCTTCCAGTTGAGAACACTACAATTCATGCGGAAGAGCTTCTTATCGAGCATATACTGGAGGCAAGGTTCGTTTCCAGAACGGATACTCTCTCGCAAGTCATTCGCGCAGACACCGTTCCATATCAAAGCCCACATAGAGCTAAGACACAGCAGGATTCGCATGACACTCGCTAAGGAATGCAAGTAAATTTGGTGTCGTCCCACCTTCCTGCTGCCCAGCGATAAGCTATTAATCTCTTCCAAAACCTCCCATTTCCACGGTGCAGTTCTTCGTCCATTTAGTTGCAGGTCGTTCTCTGACGATGACTGGCAGTAGTATCTCCCTCTTCTCATCATGGTAAGAACCCGAACGAGCTGTGCTGCAACAAACATTAAGAACAGTATAAGCAGAAGAGAAGCCCCTCTGTATGATTGAACACGCTCATCCGGATAGCCAATTGACCATTTGCTAGACGCCTCGGGGACAGCCTGGAAACTGGCTGCTATCAATACCGTTTTGGGAGTCCCGCTCAACGCTGCATATCGTGTCTCGGAGATTTTAGTACCAGTGGTAGGCATTTCTACCAGTAGAACTTCGTGATGTTGATATAGTATAGTTAGTAGTGGCCAATGTTCGCTATCAGTTGGTTTATCCCTTGTCGGGCATCCCCCTTTGCAATTGTATCGTTGCTGCCCTAACAAACAATGGAAGTTACACACAACCAGCGTCAGAACAGATGCAGCACGCGAACTGTCCACACTCACAATCAGACCATGACGATCAATTGAAAGCTTTAGACGTACAAACTGTACTGGTTGTACCCCAGTAAAACCTAACATCGAGTCAGGTAGGCGTTCTGCTGAGGCTGCTTCCACGCCGTCGCGGACTTGACTGAGCTGGTGACTGTAGCATGAATGAGGTATTTGGTGCATGCAGAGCACATCAGTCATAATCGACACAAACTGCGGGGCTACTTGGACGCTAATCCAAACCTCGAATAAGTCGCTGTTGTAATTCGACCTTGCCCTGCAAGGCTCGCACGACATGCGGTCACAGAATGTCTGTTGTCTTCCTAGGCAAAGTTCAAATGGATGCAGGCCAAACTCGTGCTCCTGCCACACTCACACTGCAAATCAATTAGCATCGGACAGATTGGGGACATGAGCATTGTATGGACGCTCGTATTAACGGCAAAAAAGTTCACCTACCCTTTGACTTTGTCCTTCGTGGGGCCGGGAATGGAACCACACGGTGTGGACTCGCGTTTGTTGGCGAATTCCCCACCACGTCCTTCCTTGCATGTATGGTCATCAAGGGCACAATGCCAAGGCATTGAGCCTTGTACAATTATTCTCGCGCCAGTTGTTGTTACACATTGGTCGGCACAAGCTGCTTTCGTTGCTTCGACGTTGTTGACTGAAAGCAACCCGACCACTGCTACCTGCAGCAGAAGCCAGACAGCTGTATCACGGACATGGGAAACTTTGACCCCGCTTTTAGACATCTGTATTCTTCCCGGTTTGCTCGTTATCCAACACTTTAGAAACTTCCTCTGCTCTTGTTTCATGGTCATTCTTGCGCCGTACTCAGTTCAGGGTTGTAACTCCACACGTTTCCATGCCCTTTGTTAACCACGTCCAAAACCAGACACGTCAACAGGTGCAGCTGTGTTGCAGCTGGTATAAGTGTGCAAAGACAGCAGAACTCCTTCTTCTTCGTCAATTCTCAAGAGATTTCCAGCGATAAAGTCAAAGGCAAAGAAATCCCATGAAACGACAATCAAAACTGGGTCCGACTGCTGGGTCGAATGATTCGAATGATTCGAGGTCCGTGATTCACCGGATCGTGAACTGTGAACTAGAGCGTGTGGTGCAGACGGTCGATAATTGCTATTTGGCCGTGGCTGAGTGTGGGCAAGTCAAAGAGTTGAAGATTGTACACCACAGTTCATGATTTGTTTCTGTTGTTTCAGCGCGCGACGCAGCGTGAGCTCATTCGCACAAATATCGAGGGTTGTAGTGCGCACGAATGATACTTCACGATTGCACATGTGCGCACGAGCACATGCGCACGAGCAGGGGGTGTTTTTCGCAGGATATGATTGTCGAATGGACCAACAACGATTGTATGAAAAATGACCAGGATTTAGAGGATTCAAAGTTACAGAATTCCCGGATGAAACTGGCCACTTAACTCACCAAACTCACAGCAAGAGGAAACCACAATGATACTAACCGGGTAGTACCGGCGGGTACCTGCAATAACGARACCCAGGCCAACAATAGAATACTGCATAGAAACAGAGCCCATAGAATAAATTCTATCTTTTTTTGTGTTACACTCTTGGAATTTGCTCCAGTAATAAAATGTCGGTTTGGAGACGAATTGAATGGACAACCTCATCGGTCCCTCGGCTTTATTAGGAGACAACGATTTGACCAGTCATCTTGCCTTCCACATTTCCCGGGCGTACTGTCTTACGCAGAATATCTCCAGTTTTGTATGGTGGTTGCTAGGCATAAGAGCCATAAGACATCAATATACATCCATGTACTAAATGACTGGCTTTCATGGCATTCATACTACGCAGCAGGAATGGGTTTGTCGAGACTCTAGATGCCTCATTCACGAGGTAGTTTTCACAACACGTTTGAGGTCGTCAAGGCTTCTCTCAGCAGGCTTGCAACGCTGCGGAAACACATACTTTGGTCTGCCCTCGCATAGCGATCAGCCAAAGTTGGCATGTGGTACAGTGCCCGTTCGGTATAGTGTATTGTTTGTCCGGCATTTTCCCGCAACACTACTTGGATAAACTCAGGTCTAAACACTTGGGTATTGGGTAGACCTACATGCGGCAGTTTCGGACAGCAGAAATGTGTGTGGACAGCAGATCGCAGGTATTCACACTCCATAAGTTTGTTATGGGAGTTGAACCCCGCGTTCGCTATGCTTGGAATCGACAGGGAGTACCTCTTTCGACCTTCTACTCCACCTGCACGCGTTCTTAATGCGCATACAAATGTCTCCTACTTTGTTCTTCGCTTCCCGAAACGCGTGAGGAATAATTGCGGCCGCTGCTACAATTGCACAAATTATCATAAGGACTTGAATAATGATAATCACTACTTCAATTGTTTTGAGAGTATCTTGACCAGCTCCAATGTGGACCGTCTCTTGGATACCGAAACGTAAGGCACCCAGACCTACAGTGGCCCCTGCGAAGAAAGTCTTGACCATCTCAACGCTGTTAAGACACCGTATTCGATACGGTCTCGCATATACTACAATCATGTAGCTAGCCAGCAAGACGCTGGTTGTAAACGCCAGCTCTTGCATAGCATCTTGCGTGTAAATTCCAACCAAGATGAGTAATACTTTGCGGATAATTTCCACAGCTGGCCACGCGTATCCTCCTCTTACAACATTAAACCCTCCGATGACACTTTCGTAATGCATATAGATGCGATTTGCTTCCTCATCAGTTTTGACGTTACGAAATTGCGTCCACAAATAGATTGACGAGAATAACGGAAGCCCAAATACATACAACGCCAA
The DNA here is from genome assembly GCA_001687465.1 of Halocafeteria seosinensis. Taxonomy (NCBI): domain Eukaryota; class Bigyra; order Bicosoecida; genus Halocafeteria; species Halocafeteria seosinensis. Next base: position 7,104 of record LVLI01000143.1, on the reverse strand, counting down.
AACAACTCCTGCCACCGCCCGCAAGGCGAGGTATGCTGTGCTTCCAGTTTCAATATCCAAAGAGATATACATCCTGCTGGTAGAAGCAATCTCGAAACGATATTCTCGCAATGAAGCGACGGCAGCGCTCGTGACAGAAGCATGCATCAACTCCAAGAAGATGACCAGAGTAGGAAAGGCATTCCTCAAATGGGTCGAACAGCCAACTCTACCGATTGTGCATCGATCAACAAACATTTGGATTCCCAGTATCAAGATACTCAAGCCAAAGGGAAACAACATCGATACCAGTGTGCCTGCAAAGATCCCAAATCCAGTGACGCAGCGAAATGGGGAAGACTGAGAAGGGTTGAGTAACGCTAGGTTAGAAACTTGGGAAACGAAGCCTGATGAAGATCCTTGCGTAAAAGGGGAAATCTTCAAAGATCCTAGTATTGCAAGCATTTGGAAGTAGTCTGTCAGCATAACTATTAATTCGTTTATACTTTTTGACCATTCCAAGCTTTCGTCGGCAGTCGATTTGTGTTCATAATCCTCCGACGACGATATTCGCAGTCCGATCTCGCTTTTTTCCGTTTCCGTGTCTGTTTCCGCATAGTCATGAGAGCGTTCTGAGTGCTGATGTGCTACTGTTGTCACAGCCACAAAAATAATCGAAATACCAACTGTCGTCCACGCAATGTCAGCAGCAGCATTATCTCCGCAATCAGCACAAATGTTTTTGGATTGGACTTTGACATGCGTTGACTCGCACGCATCGCAAACAGGGCCCTCGTAGCCTCGTGCACATTCCGAAGAGAATGAGGTCGAGTTGACAACGCATGCAGATTCATCCTGACATTCATGAAAAATTACCTCTTCTCCATTCTTTAGCTTTTCTACAATAACCTCCCGGGGAGTAGAATGCCGCTCGCCGCTCTGAAACGCAGGCGAGCACAACTCGCACCAAAAGCCACTTAGCAGTCGAAGCTTTCCCTGGAAGCAGTCTACTCCTCGTTGAGGACACGGATAGCACTGAGTACTACCTGGTTCTGAGAAGCGCCCAGCGGGACAAGGATCGCAATTTTCCGAATTGGTGGGCCGAGGAGAGAATCGTCCTTCACTGCATAGAGCACATTTTTCTCTTCCTTGTTTCCTACGATGGAAACCGGCTTTACACAAGCACTGTAGCCCTCGTTCTCCTGGAACTTGATTGGCATCCTCGCAAGTTACAGGGACAGTGCTTATGTTGAGAGGAGAATTCTTAATTGACCTTCCATCAACCTGAATATCGATCGACAACTCTCCAACGGCAGTGGCAGTAACAAGCAAGTCAAACCCTCTAGTAACTGTTCCAGGAGCCATTCGGGTTCCAAAGGTTACGCTTGCTGGTATCGGAGCCCCAGGTGTGCGCGACCTGCTTGAAACAGTTACTGGGGGCTCAGGATAGCTCTTGCTTGCCCCATCCTTGACAAACGTTCCTGTCGCATTACTGTTGCTAAACACGTCGCGTAGTATAACCTTAACTGTAAGCCGTTTCCCGATGGTAGCGCTAGCATTCGACACGTGAATCAGCGAGTTCAGGGGTGTCGCTTTCCCTGCAACGAAGGATATGGGCAATCTAGCAGAGCGAACGTCAGTTGGCATTCTCGGCAATGCAGAACCAACATCAGCAGCAAAAAACACAGCCAAATCGAACGATAAGTTGAAATCACAAGGACAATCGATTTGCCTAGATCCAATGTCAAAGTTCGCGCGTTTGTAGGACGCTACGAAACGAAACGACTTGGAGATCCCCGGCTGAATAGTTAGGAATGCCGGCGAAACATGCAACCATGACGTTAGTTGCAACTCTCGGTAGGCGTATGCTGGCACAAGGGATGCATTTTGGACCGGCCATTCCAGGAAAAAGCTTCTGGGGATCACGAGGATTGCTTGGAGTTCCGTATTGACGACACTGAAAGAGAAAACTGATATCTCAGTCGGCCTCGTACTTCTCGTTGGAGGGTTACAGAGAAAAACCGAAGTCACTAGGAACTCTAAGCTTACTGCAAATCGAGTGCCGTTTAATTGAGATATTTCTTTCGTAAGAGCAGCAAAAAAGATTGGAGATGAAGGAGAACCCGTCCACGCGTCCGTTTCAACAACAAGCCATGCATTTCTACGCCCTGTTTCCTCGACTGCTCCAGGGTCAAACACTACTGTTATTTCTTCAGTAGACCCCGACTCGTCGACTGTACCCGTAGACTGCTGTAGGGTCGCCCAAAATGGCGAACGTCTTGGCTTCGTTCCGTTCGGAAGCAGTATTGATGCCGCCCATTGAGAGGGATGCGTGCCTTCATTCGACAGAAGCACGGATCGAGCCAAAGGAGATTCGCTAGTACTTAAACTAGTAAAAAGAGTATCCGATAAAATCGAGACGTCCGCTTGCTCTATTGTAAGCGAGAAGATCACGGAAAGAGACGTGGCGGAGGAATCATCTGGCGGGTGGACAAGCAGTACTATGGTCCTCGATACTTCACCGCCAGGTGCTCTAGCGGTGAATAAGTATACAGGCTGTTCGAATGAGCCAGTGAAGGAGGTAACACCTCCTGGTGGTAGGCTAATATAGTCCAATACGTCCTGCGAAGCTCTCCACTCCCATTCACTTCCCTTCTCTAAAGCAATGATGAAGTCCTGCCGGATAATGTCCATTGAGCTGGCGGTTCGACTTGCATGGAGTGTAACCGACTGAGGATCTACTGTTGGAAAGTTGTCATGGGTACCTGGGGCGTTTTGGACATCAAGTAGGATATCCTGCTTAACAGTAACTATCTGCTCTCCATCAATGCTTAAGTCTAAGTTGAGGGGAAACCGCAACAGTTTTGTATCCTCGAGAACCCGTAGCCTGGAATCATTAGAACGGGACTGTAGCAATGGTAGCTGAGCCTCAATCAACTCAGAAGCATTAACGCTAAACTTGAGGAAAATGATTGCACTGAATGTTCGACACAGCAGAATGTCTGCGGTTCTGCCAGTGCAAGAGGAGTTATACACAATATTCAGTTGCGGAAACATGGGTAGAGGAAGGTCTAGTTGCGTGGAGTCGAAGTCACTTGAGCAGCCCGAATAAATGACCCAGGGAGTTCCGTCATCCTCCACTTGCTCGCGGCAGGTGAGTTGAACAACCGGCGGTGAACCTTGTATACTTTGAAACGTTGCTGAAACTTCGGAATGTTGGCTAAGCTCACTTGTATTGCCAACATCATCTGCAGTGAGCACAACGGACGTTTCAAATTCTTCAAGAAAAACTGCTGTAACACAATCCCTATCGTATAACTCGCCGCAGCCTGAGACCACTGCCTTAGTGCCATTAAAAACTATGTTGCTGGGAGTAGGCGTAGGGGACATTGTCGACGAAGGCGAGATTGTTGCACTTTGACTGACAGTTACTGACGACGTTAGTGGAGCAGAAAAGCTGACAGTGGTCGTGGCCGAGAATAAAGGTGGCTCCATTTCGGTAGAGTTCGGTGTAGCGGTCACCAGACTTGGATTCAGAGAAGAGCTGCTTGTGCGAGCGTGAGTGGGACTCTTGCTGAAGTTGCTTGACGTAGTTTGCGTTACGCTTGTAGTAGCCAATGGAATATCGCTTTGAGCAACGGTTGGGCTTCCACTGGCGGTTGCAGCATGGCTTCCACTAGAGACGTTGGTAACTGTGTTACTAGGAGTGTTGCTAGCAACGGCTGATTGGGCTGAGGTGCTGTGCGTTTGTGAGGAACTTGCGGTGGTCGAAGCAGTCACAGTTGGAGTTCGTATGCATGTGGATGTCCACGAAGGACTCGGTGAGTTCGTTCCAGTCGACGATACAGTAGCACTTGGCATAGTCGTGCACGTTGCTGAAACTGAGCCGCTTGGCGTCTGCGCTGTAACAGCTACGGTGCCAGTGCCAGTTGGTGTGGGATTCGCACTGCCACTCTCGGTGGCAGTTACACTTGGGGAAACGGATGGCGTAGCAGCCCTTGAAGCGCCTTCAGAGATACTTCCAGAAGAGGAGGGGCTCTGGTTATTGCGACCGGAAGAGGTTGCGCTGACAAAGCTACTACGGGTTGTCGTTGAGCTCATACTCGGAGTCTGCGAAGAGGCACTCGATGAAATGTCCCCAGGACTGCTCGTTGTAGACATACTTGCAGAAGCACTTCCACTAATGGTGGACGTTCCACTCACGCTAGACGTTTGCGTAGGTGTTGCAGAACCACTTCCACTAATGGTCGATGTTCCACTGGCAGTAGCCGTAGCGGTAGGTGAAACACTCGAGGATGAAGTCACACTTGGAGGGCCGGAAGAGGCACTCATTGAAATGCCACTAGGACTATTCGTTCTAGATGCACTTGCGAAAGAAGTTTCACTTATGGTCGACGTTCCGCTGACAGTAGCCGTAGCGGTAGGTGAAACACTCGAAGATGAGGTCACACTTGGAGGGCCGGAAGAGGCACTCATTGAAATGCCACTAGGACTATTCGTTTTAGATGCACTTGCAGAAGCACTTCCGCTAATGGTGAGCGTTCCACTGACAGTAGCAGTTGGGGTTGGCGAAACGCTCAAGGTTGAGGTCACACTTGGAAGGCCGGAAGAGGCACTCATTGAAATGCCACTAGGACTACTCGTTTTAGATGCACTTGCGAAAGAAGTTTCACTTATGGTCGACGTTCCGCTGACAGTAGCCGTAGCGGTAGGTGAAACACTCGAAGATGAGGTCACACCTGGTGGACCGGAAGAGGCACTCATTGAAATGCCACTAGGACTATTCGTTTTAGATGCACTTGCAGAAGCACTTCCACTAGTGGTGGACAATCCACTAACAGTAGCAGTTGGGGTTGGCGAAACGCTCAAGGTTGAGGTCACACTTGGAAGGCCGGAAGAGGCACTCATTGAAATGCCACTAGGACTATTCGTTTTAGATGCACTTGCAGAAGCACTTCCACTAGTGGTGGACATTCCACTAACAGTAGCAGTTGGGGTAAGTGAAGCACTCGAGGTTGCGGTCACACTTGGAGGGCGGGAAGACGTAGGACTGCTCGATGTGGACGTACTTGCAGAAGCACTCCCGCTAATCGTGGGCGTTCCACTGACAGTAACCGATGAACTTTCACTGGGGGATAAACTCATGGAGAAAGTTGAACTTGGTGATGGTGTAATACTCGTGGATTCGGTTGGTGTTTCGGTTGTCGACTCACTGGGACTGGCACTGCTGCTAGCACTCTCCGACGGAGACAAACTTGCTGATGACGTTATAGAGGGACTTTTCGAATTTGAAGGGGTCATACTGGGAGTGACTGTGGGTGTGGCAGAGATAGACACACCAATGCAGAAACTAGTGTCCTCGATTACGCTTCGATTCTTCAAAGTAGTTCCCGGACGGCAGGGTGCACTTGCTCCTGGATTCTGGTCCAAGAATACTGACAGACTGGCGTCAATGGCCTCCAAATTGTCGAAGAATTCTTCCCGCAACGAAGCGATAGAGTTATTAGAAAGTCGCAAAGTCTCCAATGACGGATTGTCCCCGGAGGTAAATGTATCTTTAGGCAATGTACTTCCAACTTGGTTGCCGTTCAAATTGAGCTCCTTTAAGCTACCCAGAGGATTGAATGTATCAGATTGCACCCCCTCTAGCCCATTGACGCTCAGATCTAGGGTCTCGACCGATCCAAGATTGTCCATCACAGCTTCGTTTAGGGAAACTAGCTCGTTATGGCTCAGGTCCAAGGTCGTCAGCGGGGCGTTACTGAATAGGTTATCTGCCATTTCGGCGATCGTATTATTTGCCAAGTTTCTGAGAAGAACACATCACGGTGTATAGATATACACAAGTCCACTGAAAACAACCATGCGGTGACCTTACAAGTCTTTTAGACTAGAAGTTCCATTAAAAGGATCAGACGATAATTCAACTATTGCGTTATTCTCTAAGTCTCTGCAAGTTCCCCGACAAACGTATCGCAGTGACGTTTCACTGTTGTATTCTACCACTTACATGGTAACGATATTTGACAATGGATCAAAAGGCCCGTTAGAAATGTCACTGATATTATTACAACAGATCGTCCTGCATGTTCCAAGCATATCCGAACTCCCGCTAACATTAAGTTAAGAGAATGAGGCCCCTTCCTTGCCGGTGGGATATTTATCACATCTCAAGTTTAACCACACTTACAGCGTCTTTAGACTACCAGTATTTCCGAAGAAAGAGCCAGGTAGCCGAAAAAGCTTATTAGTGTCCAGGGCTCTGTGTACTCATGCGCCCAACACGTGTAGATGGGGCCACGCAAATAGATGCCTTCGCAACCAATACTTACAGTTGCTCGAGGCTTCCAGTACCACTTAGCAGGTCCTCATGCACACTATTCAAGCTATTGTCATTGAGAAAGCTGCACTAGAGGACAGAAGAAAATACTATCGAACACAGGTACATACAGTATGAGCTCTTTGCGGGTGAAATGTCCTTACAGCTTTACCAATGAACCCAGGGCATCGAAGAGTGTACTGTCCAAATGCTCTAGGTTGTTGTGTCCCAGGTCTCTGTTCACCAATTGTACAAATTGACATCATGCCTTGACAATAATTACAGTGACGTTATTCAGTGTTTCCGCGACGAGCACGTACAGCGTAACCAGATTCGATTGATCCGAGAAGATGGTTTCATCTAGAGAAGAGATGTTATTTATACTCAGGTTTCTTTCGAGCAGAGAGAAAAAAATGGTTAGAAATCAACTCAAGAAACATTGCTACACTAGGACTCACAAGTGCTGGAGGTCTCCCAGGCCACCAAACAGATTCGCCTCCAACGTGGACAGGTTGTTGTAACTCATATCACTGCAATGTAGCTCAACATGCCTCGTGGTAAACTACACTGGACGTTCAATCTATCCCCCACTATAAACTCACATGTCCACGAAGCTTCCATAATCGAAAGTACTAGGTGGGACAGACTCCAGCTGGTTTCCGCTAAGGTCCCTGCACAGAACAATCATCCGAATGCATGATGTATCCTGGACTATAGCCTATGGACCTGAGGATATCTAGTAACACCCACAGCGTTTCAAGACTCGACATTCCTCTGAAAACATCCTCGGGAATTTCAACCAAACG
>LVLI01000142.1:0-42151 GCA_001687465.1 Halocafeteria seosinensis | reverse complement strand
TTGAGGCCAGTGTAGCTTCCGGCCTTCAGTGAGTCTCAATTTAGGTTCTACCTCCTGATACAGGCTCCTCTACCCATTTATCTCTGCAACAATTATGGGGAAAGTGTGCGYGCTATGCGAACAATGGCGAGTACTTCGTGTAGGTAAAACCGTAGTGTTTCGTTTAACCCTAGTGTGAACCCTAACCACTACCCTAACGGGTTTACCATATGCATCTTCCTGTGTGTTCACCGTAACAAATTTACCGTACGCATTGCTAGTGCGAGTCACAAAGCGCATTGCTCTCAAATGGAGCAAGCGGTAAGTGTTTTGTTTGGGCGAGCAAACACTGCTGCCGGGACGGCGACACACGAGAAAATTACCAGTTGGTAGAACTGTAGATTTTCGTGCACTCATTTAAGCCAATGTACTTCTTGCCGACCGATACTGGAACATAAGACGCGCTAACGAATGTAAAGTGATCAACGGCCACGTTAGCGGTTTTTGTGCGTCTGATTCCAAAGCTTCGTACGTGCTGTAGTCCGTTGGAACGTTTTTTTCCGGACCTCTTCAGCAGTAGCGCTTCGCTCCATGGAACTCCAGCGAAACGGCTATGAGATCGAGAACCGGGAGTAGTACCAGTTACGCAAACCAATATCGGGGTATTGATTTTAGAAAACACCCAGAGAAATACCGCATTGGGAAGGGAGAGCAAGGCGTGCTGATTGCTGAACCATATAAATCAGAACTGCTGCCCTTGTGGCGCTTCAAGACCCCGGAGGATGCTCGCGAATCAGGGTCAGCAATCCACCACAAGTTCATTGAATACCGAGAGGAGAGTGATTTTGTCGGCATGGATATGGCACGCAAGTTCCTTCAGATGGGGTATACTAGAGCACGCCGATATGCTAACCATCCTACGGGCAAGAAATACGACAGGAAGGGTAACATAAGACCACAAGCCGAGGGAGCCATGGAATCAGAGAAAGCAGAGTCTGCTCGCATCTTTTATGAGTACTATTTGCAAGCCAGAAACGACCCGAAATACAAACGCATGAAGAAGGCTCACCAAATCGCTCCACTACGTAGCGCATTGTAGGTACCCATGCCATATGCATACCAAAGGTAGGTGTACCAAAAGTTTATGATGGTGCCACAATAGAACTCAGAGCTGATGATGGTGGATATTAGTGCCCATCTGGTAGAATGCACTCAGTACAAGATGCACACCCTTTGATTCACTTTGCATGCCTCCTTAATATAGGAGAACTTTCTGAGGAATCGTACCCCGCACTCTGTCGACAGTGGCAGATGCTACTTGCAACTTGCGACCGGCACAGGTCGCACGCTGACGGGATCCTCGCTGATTTGCATCAAATATGCTTGCAATTCTAGTGTTGAGTGCATTTCCCCGCTCGGATAAATGATATGGATGGATCACTGAAAAAATTGGGTAGTGTGCTATAGTGATACGAGTAAAATAGCCCCTGTGTATCTGTCTGTGGGAGGTGGACGTTAACCTTTTTCACAGCTTCCCCCAAAAACTTCGGTTGAGAAGGATATAGACGCCCCCCTTCTCTTTCAATTATCCGGGTTACAAGGGACAACGATGGATGCCAAGGAATCTCCAACGCGACGGGGAAATTACGCCCGGGACAATGTATCCGGCAAAGCCAAAGTCCCTAAATTAAGGCTTCCCTCTTCCCCACGGATGGAGGAATGGGACCCCGAAGAGGTAAATACGCATCGTCAGCGGAAGGAAGCTCTGGAAGGCCGGCTGCTGTTTACGCAACGTTCTAATGGTGCCGGCACGACACGCAGTCTGCAGGATACCACCGGCCGTGGGGAAGGGGAAGAAGCTGGTACGACGGGACGATCTCGAGCAACGGACGATTCCAAATCGCCACGGGAAGAGAATCTCGATGCAGCAGGTCCTCCGTCATCCACCCAAGACGGCTATTATGCTGCGGGACTTTACGTTCCACCCGTCCGAATGCGATCCAAAAGCACCGGAAAGCCACTGTCCCCCCGGGATTCCTCCATGGGAATGGTGACTATGCCTAGCTGGGAAGTTCTCACTCGGCAGAAAAGTCCACGCAATAATCCTTCTACCACAGCGTCTCACAGGATTTCTCAATCAACGACGGTAGCTCCGCAGCGGCCAAAACAGCACCCGCGGCGGTCTTCCCAAATATCTATCCGACAGAGAAGAACAAGGAAAGAGGGCTCGGCGCTTGCAGCGGTAAAGCGAGCATTTGGGGAACAGGCTACCAGCTACACCTTCTTGCGGGAGCTTGTCAAGGATCCAAACTTCGAGTCTCAACAGATCATGTCGGGTGGTTTCATATATTTGACCAGTGAGAACGGCTGTCCGTACCGCCTCCGTGTAGCCGACAGATCGGAACTCGGGGGTAGCAGTTCTGTTACTCTGTCTTCAGAGGGATTGGTGTTTCAAGAGTATCCATATGAAGAGTCGGAAGAGATGGAAGATGAGTTTTTACCGCTTCATCAGTATGAAAGAGCATACCGTCAGTATCACGGGCTCATGAAGGTAAGTGTAGGAGCATTAAACGACGACTGTTACCAATACTTTTGGAACTTTTCACTTGCAATATTTGCAGCTGTCGTTCGTACAAAAATTTGCCCGCTGGAGAGTCATGTACGCTTGGAAGTATCATATTAAGCGACAAAAATTCTCTAATGCGCAGAATGCGCTAAAAGAATCGCTATTCTTGCTGAGAGGACCGACGCGAAACAGTTTGTTGGAGTTACGACGCACTATTTTGGATAAGGTTCTTACACAAACCCTCTTTGAAGTCGACCACACTCAAACATACTCCCTTCACGGCTTCGTTCAGCTGCAGCAAATGGCTCGGCAGAATCTATCAGAAACTTTGAATCAGATCATTGAAGAGGTAAAATTCCAAATACGCAGGGCTTGTGACGAGGATTTACGACAATTCTTGATTACTTGTGGATTTATCAAGCAAAATGAACACATTCCCGCCAATGAAGAACAGGCGGAAGAGTACAGCATGAGTTACGCTGAACGGGCGGCAATGCGTCGAAAATGCAGGAACCTTGTACGCTTTGTTAGATTGTGCGACTGCATCATAATCGATGGCTTATCCCAGATAGGGATAAATTCTGTCAAGAAACTGAAAGAAGCTCTGGACCCGTCAATCGTCAGGCGTATCGGTGAGGGTCATGTGGATGAAAGTCATGTACCCTTGTTCGAAGTCCAGGTCGATGCGGAACTGTCTGAAGTGGACGAGGAACAAGTCTCTCGTCCGGAATCCGCACCTTCTTACGCATCCAGTGGAACAACGGAAGATACCGAGCCGGATAACACCATTAATTTGATTGACGACGAAGCGCAGAGGCATGTTCGCGCCGTGGAAAACTGTGGATACGACTTCGACTATGTCTCAGCAGTGGCTCAAGAGTTCACACCGGGAGGGAGACGTACGAATGGTACGCAAATGCAGAAATACAATATCGAAGGCATTGTATTCAATCCTCGCTGCGAAGCGTTTAAACAGACTATTGAAAACACACTGTACACGTCTATTTCGGTATTGTCATCGTCATCGATCCGGTTGTTGTACTCAGAAGTGTTCAATCCTTTTCTTTCCACTGTTCTTTTGGAAACTGACGAGGATAGTGTTATTAGCAACGAGTCCCGTCTCGATGTGGAGAGGCTACTGTTGGAAACTTCAGCATTTCAGTCAACGGTCGATTGTATCCTGGGATACGTTGGTTCGTGTTTCGAAGCCGTAGAGGAGATATCAAAGTGCTTCCAGCCAATCAGGAAAATTGTCATGTCTGAGCAAAGGATAACACAACATCTAAGTCGCGATTTGCTGCAGGATGTGGCCCCGGAGAGGTTGAGACGCATGGTTGAGATCTATGAAAACGAACATCGTGCGTTTCAGTGCCTTCCTGATTCTCTCAACGTTGGAGTTTTCAGGATTGTGTCTTCTTATTTTCGAGATCGAATCAATGACTGTCCACTGAAATGCATTGACACACTGTTTCATATTGCCCCTCGTCTCATAATGGAATGGACCCAGAAAAATCTCGATTCTTATAGTTGGTACCTTCGGAAGTTTCGCTCCACACCGGAAACGCTGGAAGAATACGTAGAAATTGTGGAAGCACTGGGAGATGCACAGGAGAATACGACTGAGTGGAACCTTGCAGAGGAGTACGTCAGGGAGATGGTGCAGCTTCTAGAAGACTATCCGGCTCACGTAAAACGTAACGCACCTAGCAGACAACAATTGTTGTCCGATGAGCAAAAGAGCAAAATAATGATGATGTACAGGAGTGGCGCCCAATTGGGTGAGCTTATGCGCGATGTAGAGTCGTCACAAGACGCGCAAACGAAGAAATTTGCGAAAGTGTTGGATCGCCGAATCCCGGCATTGAAATCACGGATTGTGAAGTCTAGAAATGTGAGTGAAGAGCCTTCTGTGTTCGATGAGAATGCTGATCCAGAGAAGGTCACGGACATGCTACAAGAGGTTGTCGATGAAGTCGGAGGTCAAGTGGATGAGGCCAAGCGTATCCAGACATACCAACAGACTCTGGGAATCCCTGTGTCCGCTTTCGACAGCCTCTGGGAATTGTACGAGGACATGAAAGCCAAACTTCACTTGTGGAAAACTAACAAAGAATGGTACGCGTTCTGGGACAAAGTGCTTGCTTCGGATTTGGACTCTGTTGACATCGATGATATGAAGGATAAGTTCTCACAGTTTTCGAAGGAAGCCACGCGGCTTGAACGAGACCGCGATGGGTTGCCAGAGGTCAACGTAGCTAAATCATTAAGGATGACAGTTAACAAATCCAAAACTGTGGTACCCCTTTTGGCAGACTTGCGATGCGAATACCTAAAAGACCGTCACTGGAGTCTCATTAATGAAGCCGCTGGATTTGATGTGCAATCGGAGAGAAAGAACATGACACTTCAGGATGCTGTCGATGTGGATTTGCTCAGTATAAGCGGTACAGTATCGAGAGTTGCTCATGAAGCACTGCAGGAGGCTGTACTTCTTGATATGCTAAACTCCGTCAAGGAAAGATGGAATGAGTTTGAATTAAAGATGGTCAGCTTCAAGCATGCGCGCGATATGTCTATTTTGTCAGATGTCGATGGGGTGCAGGAACTTTTGGATGAAAGTTTTGTTACCATTCATACGATATTGTCGAACAGATACGTTGAGCCTCTCAGACAGTCCGTCGAAAGTTTTGCGTCAAAGCTTTCCAATTTGCAGGACGTTCTAGATGAGTGGGTTCAATGCCAACAAGCCTGGATGTCACTCTTTCCTATATTTGCACTAAGTGGCAGCGATATTGAGCGTCAATTACCGAACGAAGCAAAAGCATTTCAGACTGTAAATGTCTCCCTTCGCGATATTTGCAAGCGTACTCGGGAAGACCCGTTAGCTCTTCGTGTTGGCTCACGGCCTGGATTGCGAGAACTGCTGCGAAAGCATAACAATACGCTTGACTACGTCCAGAAAGGGTTGGATGCATACATGGACTACAAGAGAAAGAAGTTCCCTCGATTCTATTTTCTTTCTGACAGCGATCTGTTACTGGTACTGTCGCATGCTGCTGGCGATCCAAATGCAATCCAACCGCATCTAAACAAATTGTTCGATGGCATCAGTCGGTTAACGATGGAAACTACTCCCGAGGGTTCTTCGATTGATATTCTGGAGATGATTTCGCAAGAAAATGAGAGGGTATCTCTTGGCAAGAATCTAAAAGCCCGGTCAAACATGGCTGTAGAGGACTGGATGTCGCAAGTGGAGGAGCGTATGATAAACTCTTTGGAGAGTAGTCTTCAGCGACTTGTTAACGATAAGGAGGGATTTTCTAAGCGAGTGGATTGGATTATTGACACACAGTATCCCTCGCAAATCATCACAACGTGTGGCCAAATCGGTTTCACGCAGATGGTAGAGAATGCCCTTGCCGAGCAGCCCACGGAGCATACAAGTGTTGGTTCCCGTCAGCAGCTCAATGGGACAGATACTGGTAGTCGGTACAATCTCAGTGCCAACAGACAGTTGTCTCAGGGTGCCAGTACGACTGACGCTCGCTCTACCGTAGCGGATGATGTAGAAGCGCTTTCTCCACTGCAACGGTGCTATCGGAGGCAGCTGGAAAACTTATCTGAGCTGACCGAAACCATGCATCTCACGCTAACACGGATCCAACGGCAGACATTGATGAATCAGCTAATCACTGACGTCCATCATCGTGATGTCCTCGAGAGTCTTCTAGAGCGTAATGTCGCGTCCACCGAGGAATTTGCCTGGAAGCAACAGCTTCGATTTTATTTCCAGGACTACGATACCTCAGGCTCTATATCCTGCGTTGCGCGGCAAGGCAATTCTACGATTTCGTACGGTTTCGAATTCGAGGGTGCCACCGACCGGTTGGTAATCACTCCACTAACAGACCGCTGCTGGATCACTATAACATCGTCAATGTCATTCTTCCTGGGAGCCAACCCTCAAGGGCCTGCTGGAACAGGGAAGACGGAGAGTAGCAAAGACCTCGCAAAGAACCTTGGAATACAGTGCATCGTCTTCAACTGCTCTGAGCAAATTGATTATAATATGATTGGTAAATTCTTCGCCGGTATCGCTCAAGCCGGCGCGTGGGCATGCCTTGATGAATTTAACCGAATTAATATCGAAGTCTTGTCGGTAATTGCACAACAAATGCGGGAACTGCGAACCGCTCGGATGATGAACCAGGGTGAAATAACGTTCGAAGGACGAACAATGTGTGTGAAGAGCCATCACATCATTGCAACCATGAATCCAGGTTATGCCGGGCGTACTGAGCTACCTGAGAACCTACAGACTATGTTCAGGCCGATGGCAATGATGATACCTGATTACAATCGGATCGCGGAGATCCTCTTATTTTCCTATGGCTTCCAAGAAGCGAAAGCATTAAGTATAAAACTTGTTATGATAACTCAGTTATGCTCTGAGCAGTTGTCGAAGCAAAGTCATTATGATTTCGGCCTGCGTGCCGTCAAATCCGTGCTTCAGATTGCAGGTACGTTAAAGCAGAAGGAGCCAACCAAGGGGGAACAAGAGGTGCTCATCAGAGCTCTCTCGGAAAGCAACGTTCCAAAATTCTCTCGGCACGATTTGAAACTGTTTCAAGCAATTATCCGCGATATGTTCCCCTCTGTTTCGACTAAGACTGCGCGGGATGAAATGATGGAATCTGTGATCAGGACCGTTTTGGATGATACCAACATGAGCTCTTCGAAAAACTTTATAAAAAAGGTTCTGGATTTGGACCAGATTTTGCAAGTGAGAACTGGCGTGGCACTTGTGGGAGTAGCCTCAGGTAAGAGTGTGGCGGCGCAAGCGTTGGCAATTTCCAGATGCCATATGGCAGCCTATCGGAAAGCAGAAGAACAACGACAGATGGCCAATCAAGATATTGAATTGTCCGATGAAGAATCTGACAGTGATGATCAAGGTGAACGGAAGGATAAACCAGCTCCAAAAGTACCGTCGTCTCCGCGCAGTTTCGATGGGCTCCCAGCATCGGCAATGGTGATGGAGATGAATCCAAAGAGCTTAAGCATCGATGAGCTATACGGTCGTTATGACGAAATGACTCAAGAATGGCACGATGGGCTCTTGTCGACCATGATTCGTCGAGGCGTTTTGGCAACATCTGCTAGACCACAAGAAGTGGACAGCGAGACTATTATCCCCCAAGAGTGCTGGATATCGATCGATGGCCCTGTTGATGCGTTATGGATAGAAAACATGAACACTGTGCTCGACGATAGCAAAATGCTTTGTCTGGCAAGTGGAGAGAGAATTAAACTCACGGATCGCGTGCGGTTGCTCTTCGAATGTGGAGACTTGTCACATGCTTCCCCGGCCACTGTCAGTCGTTTAGGTGTCGTGTACATGCCTCATGGTGTTGTTTCTTGGAGAATGTACGGTACTGCGAGGGCTAAGGAGTTTAGTAATGAGGGCATCACGACCCACAGCATGATGAAGAGAGTGGCCGTCTTAGTGGGTTCGTTGCTTGGCCCAGCAGTGGGCTGGCTTGCGCACCACTGCACTGATCCATCCGAAAGCGAACTAGAGAGTCCTCAACAACTCTCAAGGCTGGGTGCAGGAGGAGATCACAGCGGTGAAGAAATTGTTGACTGTGGTCCCCAGGGAAATCACTGCTCGACGCTGAACTTAGCATCAACATTTTTCTCTCTCCTCCGTGGAACGTTCAACTATTTGTCCCGACAAGGCGTTGACGTAAACGAGAGCATGACAGAAAAGTCACTGGATCGAATTATACTGTGGTGTTTTACTTGGTCTGTCGGTGCGGCTGTTACGGGCGAATATTGGAAACGCTTCGACAAATGGCTTCGAGCGTATGCAAAACATTGTGGTATCAGTCTAGACTTTCCGAACCAGGGGCTCATTTATGACTATTATCTCTACGTTGAGGATGAAACTGAGGTTCGGTTCCGACCTTGGAAGGACCTGGTGCCTGAGTATACATACAGTCCGGAGGTCCCCCTTCCGAGTGTCGTGGTCCCAACTGTGGACACAGTTCGTTTTGAAAATGTTTTGGAGTTTCACTTATTCGAGAGCCAGTCTAAATGGGACACGATTGGTCTCCGATATGCCGCACGCTGTGAGGAGAAAGGACAAAAACAGCAAAAGAAGAGCTCATCTAAACTCGTGGCTGTTGACAAAGCACGTCCGATTCCCGGAAGTGTAAATTTTGCCACCCCAGCCGGTGTTCGTGTCGATATGCCGCGAAAGCCTATACTCTTGACGGGACCAGCGGGTTGCGGCAAGAGTGTTATTCTGCGTAAATACCTGCGAAACCACACTCCGGAGATGCTGTCAAAGCGGCGTGAGAATCATGACCTACCTTCAGACACAGGAGACGAAGAGACCAAAATTGTACAGATGCGTGATGAGGCGAAACAACTGGACTTAATGCCATTGATATTCTCAGCGCAAACTGCTTCTGAAGATGTACAATCGTCTATAGAGAAGAAGATGAGCCGCATGCGGAAAGGATTATTAATACCCGAAAGCAATACGGAAGGGATTTTATTTGTAGAGGATTTAAACTTGCCTGCAAAGGAAAAATACGGGGCTCAGCCTCCTCTAGAACTATTGAGGCAGATCGTGGATTACGGTGGCATGCACAACCGGCAAGACTTCCATTGGCAACACTTAGAAAACACTATGGTTATTGCCACAGCAGGTCTTCCGTCAGGGGGCAGACAACGATTACCTCCGCGCTTACAAAGACATTTTTGCCTTCTGTCGATGCCGCAGCCTTCTTCAGACGTGATGGTTCATATGTTTTCTTCGATTGTTAATGGGTTGTTCCACGAGGGGTTCCACAAGGAGATACGAGCACTCCGGCTCTCCATGGTCCGCGCGACCATAGCCTTGTACCAAGCATGCAAGCAGTCACTAAAACCGACACCTTCGAAAGCTCATTATGTGTTCAACCTACGGGACGTCGCGAAAGTCATTCAGGGCCTTTCGATGGCGACTCCATCAACTTGTCCAGACGGTGGAATTTTGGTTCGACTCTGGACGCATGAAAGTGCGCGGGTATTCCGAGATCGACTTATTGATGAAAATGATCGAAAGGTATTTGATGACCTCATTATTACGTATATTAAGGACTACATGAAGATAAGCTGGACCGTAGACAGCGTTTTTGGGAACCAAGCCACAATCCAGGCCTCCGAAGAGCGAGCAAAATCAGAAGAACAGAACGACCAGCCCAATATTCAAGAGCGTCGGCGATTCGGAACTGGACGTGGAAGGCGAAGGTCGAGTATCTCGGTTCCCGCTGTTGGACCTCTTTATTTTGGTGGTTTTCTTCACCATGATGCATCCTCAGCGGATTATGCATTTTGCGAAAAGCCTTTTAAGTTACCCAAATTACTTGATGACTATCTTGCAGAGTATAATGAAAGTACCAATGTTCCTATGGACCTGGTATTCTTCCAGGATGCGGTGGATCATCTAGTGAGGATTTCCCGTATTCTGTTTCAGCCTCGTGGACATCTGTTGTTCGTAGGTGTAGGTGGTTGCGGTAAACAGAGTCTAACGCGGTTAGCAGCCTTCATGAGCGGATGCCAACTCTCCTCCCCGGCCATGGTTGGCGGATACAACCGGGACAACTTCCGGGAACATTTGAAAGAGCTCATGTGGAACACTGGTGTTGAGGGTAAGAACTCTGCGTTGCTGTTGACGGACGTACAAATCGTTGAAGAGTCGTTTCTGGAAGATGTAAACAGCTTGTTGAACAACGGGGAAGTGCCAAATTTGTACGATGCGACAGAAATGGAAAGTATTGTAACCAAGCTTCGGGATGCTTACGTCGACGAGAAGCAGAAAGCCGAGAGTGATGTTGATGATGTAGGCGATGTAACTCTTTCCTACGATGAGTCTGTCACATTATTTTATCAACGTGTACAGCAGAATTTTCATGTGATTTTGGCTCTTAGTCCTGGCAGCAACTTATTTTATAGCCGTCTGCGAACCTTCCCTGGATTAGTGAACTGTTGTACTATAGACTGGATTCACCCGTGGCCAGAGAATGCACTATTCCAAGTGGCTAGGAGAGTGCTGGGTGACATGCGCCTTCCTGCTCCCTCCGATCAAGCTGGTCTTGAGCAAATCAAAGGGGAACAAGAAGAAAGTCTCGAGAGTCTCACTATCTCCTCCACGAGGCATACGAAATACAAAGCGCTAGTAGGCTCCTCGGTGAGCATGTACAGGGCAGCATGCCGACACGCTAGGGAAGTGAAGACAAAGCAGAAACAAGTCGTGCACTTCACTCCGAGAACTTTTCTGGACTTTCTTCATACGTTCAAATGGCATCTTCAAAGTACTTTTAAATCGATGATGGAGAACATTGAACGGTACAACGTTGGTATTCACCGCTTGCGAGAAACGGAAACGAACGTCAACTCCCTACAGCAGCAGCTGCGAGATCTTGCTCCGCAACTTGTATCCAAATCTGAAGAAACGGAACAGCTGCTGGCAAAAGTCAAGCAAGAGCAAGAAAAAGTTTCAGTGAAAAGGGATACAGTCGAGAGTGAAGAAAAGGACGTGCGGGACAAGCAACAACAAGTCCAAAAGCTGAAAGAGGAAGCGGAAAGGGACCTGGAGGTTGCGCTTCCCGCGTTGAATAATGCAATACAGAGCTTGAACTCGCTCTCACGGCAAGATATAACTGAGATACGAAGTTTTTCGCAGCCTCCACCAGGTGTTCGCTTTGTAATGGAGGCCGTTTGTGCGCTTTTAGCTGAGAAAGCGGACTGGGAAAATGCTCGAAAGCTCCTTGCGCAGCCTGATAATTTCATCCGGACGCTCCAAGAATACGACAAAGACAATATGTCTAATGCCGCATTGACGAAGTTGCAAAAGTACACCTCTAACTCTTCAATGTCCGTTCAGAACGTCTCCAAGGTATCAAAGGCGGCGACGAGTATATGCATGTGGCTCCATGCCGTTGAACGGTATTGTTTGGTATATCGAGAGGTACAACCAAAGCGAGAACGCCTGGCTGAAATGGAGGAGGAATTGAGTGAAGCCAATGCGGAACTTCGGGGGAAACAGGAAGAATTGAACAATATCGTTGAGACAGTAAACAAGCTCGAGGAGGAGTCACAGGCCCGAGAGGATGAAAAGCAGTCCCTTGAAGACGAGAAAGCTAAGTGTCAACGGAGGTTGGATAGCGCTGAGAAACTTCTGGCTTCCATTGAAAGTGAAGGCGCAAGGTGGAAATCGGAGTTCCAAAAGCTTGTACGCTCTCAGGACAAACTGATCGGTGAGGTACTGCTAGGGAGTGCAGCTTGTGTCCATTTGGGACCGTTTGCTGCCCCAACGAGGCCAAAGATTTTAGAAGAATGGATAGATTTAGTGCAGAGGAAACAATTACCAATCTCTGACGACTTTACTTTGCAATCGACCCTCACTGATGATGTTCAGCTCCAAGAATGGCATGCGTTGGGTCTTCCGAATGACTCTAACTCTGTGTATAGTGCAATAATAGCTGCAAACGGTTATCGATGGCCGCTCTTCCTAGACCCCAACCAGCAAGCTGTTAAGTGGATAAGAAATATGGAAGGTGATTCATTGGAGACATATAACCTTAGTCACGCAGACGATTCCTCAAGCTCTGTAAAACAAAACGCCGAAAATACTGAAGGTGAAAAGCAGGAGCACACGTCTGCAAGTGGCGCCTACAGCAGGGGGCGACGCGGTTTGAAACGCACACTTGAGCAGGTTTTAGAATATTGCGTTCGCGGCGGAATGGCCTTGTTTCTCGAAGACTGCCCTCCTGATATACCTGCCTCTTTGGATGGTGTTCTGAACAA
This sequence comes from Halocafeteria seosinensis, assembly GCA_001687465.1. Taxonomy (NCBI): domain Eukaryota; class Bigyra; order Bicosoecida; genus Halocafeteria; species Halocafeteria seosinensis. The sequence goes on along the minus strand of LVLI01000142.1, from coordinate 29,748 downwards.
AGAACATTTTGTCGATGCTGGGGGAAGGTCAACCATTAAAATCGGCGACAAAACAGTGGACTACGATTCCCACTTCCGCCTGTACCTGGCAACGCGGCAGTCTGAAATCGATATAGTCCCTGAGCAATCTGTAAAAGTCAACATAATCAATTTCAACGCGACAGTGGCGTCTATCGATGAGCAGCTACTGTCCTCTGTGGTCCAGAACGAAAAGCCGGAAATAGAAACGCGGAAACGTGAACTGCTTTCTAGCCTAGCCAATGATCGGAAGCAGCTCCGCTCTTTGGAAAAGCAAGTATTAGAACAAATTTCTTCAGCCGGTGACAACATTCTTGATCGGACTGATGTTATCAGTACTCTCGAGAGTGCACAGGAAACATCACAAAACATTGCGTCTCGGGTCGCGGAATCCCAAGAGACGACCAAACAGTTGGACGTCGCAAGAAATGCTTATAGGCCAGTATCTGGAAGAGGTGCGCTGATGTTTGATGTGATCAGCAGCCTCCGGGAGGCGAGCAGTATGTACACTTATTCGCTGTCCTATTTTACCAAACTTTTTACTGCCAACGTCCGGATGGAGAGTCCACTTCCGACCGATTCTGAAGAAAAGATGCAGCGCATTCTTGACGTCGTTACGAAACAACTCTTTGCTTCCATCCGTCAGGGACTATTCGAGCAGGACCAATTGACATTTGCGTTTCTTTCGGCCCTTCGGATACATCTTTCCAACGGGAAGACATCAGTGGAGGAAAGTGAGCTGATGTTGCAGGGGTCCGTAGTATCGTCGGGTGGAAAGCCGTCCTACAAGAATCCCTTTGAGCACAAGCGGCCACTAGTCAGCAATGATGAGTGGCTATTACTAGCGGAGCTAGACCGCGTTACTGGATTCAATGCATGCAAAATGATTGCGGAGGCATCAGACGCATGGCAAGAATGGCGTTCTAGTGATGACTTCTCTATGGACTTGGCGCCGTCGAAAATGCATTCTTTGAGCCCTGTTGGACGTCTCATCGTGGTGAAATGTATTGCCCCCCATAAATTGTTGCGTGGTGTGTCATGGTTTGTAACAGATGCGTTGGGAGACGCCTTCGGTTCTTCCGACAGCTCGACCTCTCAGACCTTGAAACTATCGATGGAACCAACCACTCCTTGCTTATTTATAGTGTCGAAAGGGGCGGATCCAACGAGCATCGTGCAAGAGCTGGCTACCGACATGGGGATGGAGCAGAGTCTAAAATTCGTCAGCCTCGGACGGGGCCAAGGTCCTCGTGCTGAATCTGCCATTAGGGATGCCCAAGAGCGCGGTGAATGGGTCTGTTTACAGAACTGTCACGTTGCCCAAAGTTGGCTACCCCGCTTGAGTAAGCTGGTCGATGCGATCTCTTCGGAAGAAGTTCAGCTGCACAAGGAATTCCGACTGTTCCTTACCTCTGCACCTACTTCGGCATTCCCCGTGCAAATCCTGCAGAGTTGCATTAAAGTGACCAGCGAGCCTCCTCGCGGGCTAAAAGCCAATCTGCGCAGAAATATGGAGGTAGTGAAAGGACACTGGGAAGTGGAGAGACATGGCCAGGGTGAGAATTTGGGCGCTGCAGACAATTGGCACCGCTTTGACCAACTGCAGAAACGGTTAAAAGCCCAACTGTGTCTATTCCACGCAATGTTGAAAGAAAGACAACGGTTTGGTGCTATCGGATTTAATACGAAGTATGAATTTAACGAGTCAGATTTGGCTACCTCCTCCTCTCAGATCGACGAATTGGCGAAAATTTCATATAAGACAACATCATCCAAAGCGCAAAATCTGATGGCAGAAAATCTATTCTCATGGGACGCGTTTGAGTACCTGGTGGGTCAAATCAATTACGGAGGACGAATTACGGATGACTGGGACCGCCGTTGTGTGCTGACAACATTAAGATATGTATGTTCACCGCGTCCAGAGAAAGATATGATGAATTTTTGGGGAGATGCAACCGGGACGTACTCGATAGTTCCCGACGACTTGGACAGTCTAGAGAAACTAGAATCTTACGTCGACTCGTTCCCGAAAGTAGATACCCCGGAGGCGTTCGGACTGCATTCAAGTGCGGATAACGTTCAACGGAGGCTCCGGTCTAACCACATCTTAAAGGTTGCTCAAGGGTCGTTTAGCCAGCTAGATGTTCAAAAAGATTCCGAGGACTCTGAGGGTGCTCCAGCTGGAAGTGCAGTACAAGCTGTACGGTCTAAGAAGAAAGGAGAATCACAGGAGGAAGGCGTCTCTGCTGCTGATCAGAGAACACTAGACGTAGTCGACAACATATGGAAACAAATACCTGAACGGATTGACGAAGTTTCTGTACCGAAGGCTCTGGAAATGCCGCTGTTGGTGGTGCTTATTCAAGAGATTGATCGGTTCAACTCTCTTGTAGACTTTATTCAGCGATGTTTGGAATCGCTACGTCTGGCAACACTAGGTGAAGCCAGTATGTCGTCTGATATTGAAGCTATGCGGTCCACTATTGCAATTGGGGAAGTGCCCTCAATGTGGAAGGACCTTGCCTACCCATCACTACTTCCGCTCAGTTCTTGGCTACAAGACTTGAACCAACGAATACAGTTTTTCAGAACATGGTGCCGTCATGTGAACCGGAATCAAGGCAAACACGACGGATCTGCTCCGAGCAGACGGTACAACTTGGGTGCCTTCATTTTCCCGCAAGGGTTACTTACGGCGTTCCTGCAACTACATTCTCGGAGGGTTAACGTTGCCGTTGACTCGTTATCGTTTGACTTCGTTTTTGATCTGGATTCAAGAGGCCATAGCTCCAGCACAAGCAGTCTGCATCGAAGTCAGGATGTTCCCATTATCACTGGTCTATGGCTTCAGGGGGGAAGTTGGAAGAAATTACACCGAGACACTTCCAGGGGTTCCGTAGCAAATATGAACCGCACGCGGAGCTCGCGACAGGTGCTCAAGAATGAAACGCCTGAAGCGGAGGGCACCACTGAAGGGGAACAACTCTCCCTTGAATCGTCCCATTCCTCTAACGGAGGAGTTCTCGAGGATCCCGCACCAGATACTCAGTTCTCTCCAATGCCTGAGTTTGCGATTATGCCGGTGGCGAACAGAACCCCACGCCAAGATAGATACGTATGCCCCCTTTATCGAACTGCATCTCGCGAGGGTGCGTTATCCTCGATGGGCCTCAGTACTAACTATGTCATGTCCGTGGAATTACCCTGCGAAGGGACACCGGATAAGTGGATTCTTCGTGGAACTGCGCTCGTACTCGAGGCGTATGTATCATAACTGCAAGTAAAAAATAGTAGTACTCTACACTTACCCGAAGTCTTGCCTTTATGCTACAAGTAGTTTACCTGTATTCATCCCCAGCCCTTGGCCCCTATAGGTCCAATAATATCTTCACGGAGGGCAACGGGTCACATTTTGTAGGAACTCTTGCTGACTGCATTTGCATTGTTAGTCTTCTAAGAAGCAGGACAACTCACTCATACCTAGATAAAGACCATAAGAGACATATAAATATAAATGCATGCGCATTAGGAAAGGGAACTGTACATATTGTCTCATCACAATGCAGAATATATGGTCGATAGCACTGTGTATGACCACATCCGTGGCATTATATAGCAACACCTTTGATGCTGGCTTTGCATGGGACGATAGGGCCGCCGTTAAGGGAAACGACGACTTAAAGAGCACAACGCCATTATGGTCTCTCCTGGAGCACGATTTCTGGGGGCAAAATATCAGTCTTGCGTACGTAATGCCTAGAGAGGAATTCAATTCTGAATGGTATCCATCCTTTTAGCCATACACTGTCCCTACAGCTCGTCACATAAAAGCTTTCGGCCAATTTCGGTTCTATCGTATCGATTGGACTATGCCATAGCAGGCCCTGATCCTACACAGTACGTACGAGAGCAGCTGTTTAAGTTGCCAGAGGAGTTCCATCTATCTCTTCGTTGACGCAGGTACCATTTTACCAATGTGATTCTACACGCTATTAACACCGGACTTGTTCATGTGCTAGCGTCATCAATAGGACTAAGCAAGCTCCAAACTCTGGTGAGTGCCCATAGGCGATAATATCGGTTGTCTCGGGAGCAATGGGGCTTTCATGCGCGTGCAGATCGTGGGGTTATTATTTGCAGTGCATCCGATTCATTCTGAAGCTGTAGCTGGAATTGTTGGAAGGGCAGATCTACTCAGTTGTATATTCTATCTCGTAGCTGTTGTCTGCTTTATTCACTCGCTCAAGAGTGGCACCGCTGCAGCAAACGCAATTCTATATCTACTTGGAATTCTATTTATACTAATATCCGCATTGAGCAAAGAAGTTGGATTTACTGCTTTGGGTGCACTTGCTTTATGCGAACTTCTATATCCTTTTGGAGAGTTTTCCCTCCAGGCGCACAACCCTCGGGAGCCGTCAACAACTAGCGAAAATCAGGACGGTGAGAAGTTTGCTGACGCGACGAAGAATGCAGCACAAACTCCTTCGTACTCGGTAAAAGAATCGCTACTCTGGATACTACGCCCATTTGCACGAATTGGAGTGTGTGTGCGCTTAGGAATCGCTGTCATCTTTGGAATAGTTTTCATGTATTTTCGGCTTGCTGTTCATAAAGGAGCTCCGTTGTATCAGTGGACCATAATGGAAAATCAATTCGCGTTGATGAAGCCTGGTTTTGCTCGAGCCGCGACGATCGCGTATTCTCACGTATACTATGTATGGTTGCTGTTATGGCCTAAAGACCTAGCATTTGACCACGCATATGCTTCGGTGGAACCTGTTTTTAGCTGGACGGACCCGAGATGCATCTACGCTTTACTTCTGTACTCGACGGTCTTGGTTTCGATTCTTTGTCTATTCTATTTTAGGAGGGGTAAATTATTATGGTGTGCGGGGATTGCCATCAGCTCGTTTTTGCCTGCCTCCAATGCCCTAGTATTCGTCGGTACTGAAGTGGCGGAGCGGTTACTGTATGTTCCAACCATAGGGATCTTTATGGGAGTGGGACATCTACTTCCTCGCAGTATGGCTCTATTCGACGTGAATGTCGACTACGTTGGTGAGGAAAAGCCTACAACGAACTCCGTCCGTGTTCGCCCAAAGTATAATACGATCAGCTTTGTGCTGCTCGTTCTCATTTCTCTAGTTTCTTGCGTAGCACGAACTTGGCGAAGGAATGACGACTGGAGGTCAGAACTGAAACTATTTGAGTCAGGAGTCGAGGTACATCCGAAGAATGTCAAGGCACTAAACAATCTTGCTAATTTATACATGAACAAACACTCAGTGAAGTACAATGAAAAAGCGCAAGAGTGCTTGGATGTAGCGATTAAGCTTTATCCTGATCATTCCCCTGCCTATTACAACCTTGGCCTCACGTACAAACAACGCCGTGGGGGATACCCTAAGGCCGTGGAAAACTTTTATCGTGGAATTTTTGGAGGTTTTCAAACTCCGTGTGGGAACTTTGCAGAGCTTGGATTGATTAACTTGGATATTCACATGTCTGGAATTGTCGAGGGACAGGAAATGCCTGAATGGTATCTTCGAGCAGGAGGAATCTTGCATACGACGTGGGTGGCCAAAATGCAATCGACGTTTCTGAACAGTGTAAGTCTGTCCTTGTCGAAAACAACTCAAAATCTACTAAGATATTTAGCTGATTTGACGCATTGAAATTTTCAGAGTTCTCTAGCGTTGGACTTATCTAAGGCACTGCTAGAAGAGGCAAGTCGCCGTGGCTGCGAATCGTCTGCGATGAGATACGGAAGGGGTATGGTTGCTCTTTACTTCGGATATCCCGGTTCTGCGATTCTGTAAGTCTCCTGCCTTGAATAATGAACCAATAGTTTGAACCAAATATTCTTGTCGCTTGTTATGGCAGTGAGTTAGAGAAAGCTCTGGTAATGGAGGAAGGAAATATGGAAGGTTCAGTTTCGTCGATTTCTCTGGCCAGAATTTACGATGCACTTGCACAAGCAGGTCTCGATATGGGAAAACTTGACGACGTCGCGAGATGGTTGAAGGCAGCAACAGTTGGAGACCCTTCAATTGGGATTTTCCACTCTCACTATGCTCAGTACTACGAGAAAGTTGGGAACTTACGCGAGGCAGAGGCGGAGCACGTACGGGCTACCACTGTTGACCCTGAGGACCCGTTCGTATGGGAAGTATACTCGCTGTTCCTTCACGGAAGGAAACGATACATAGAGGCACTAGAAGCGATGAAGAGGGCTTCGGGAAGATTGCCCTCTCATAAACGGATCAACACAAACTTGAGAACCCTCAGACAAATCGTGGGAGCGGCTGCACAGAAAATACACTAACAATGTAAAACCTAACCAACGGATTTTTCTTCCTCATTGTAGATTTTGCTTGTATGCGCCTTAACAACAGCCACCTTTGGAGGATCGCGTTTCATGTAGATCTATTTCCCCTTCCTTGGAGCTCGCATTAGCAGCTTCTCGTTGAGCTTCAAAAGCGTCGTCATGTTTCAGTATGGATTTCACTAGGCCATTGATAGATTCTTCAATATTGTGGTTCGTTTTCGCCGACGTTTCATACCAACCAACAAATCCATGTTTCTCACAAAACTGGTTGATCTCATCTTTATTCACTTCCACCTCTTTATCACATTTATTAGCGAGTAGCATTACCGGTAAAGGCTCTCCGTTGGGTAATTTCACTTTGCTATCGATTTCCGATTTCCACTGTGTTCACGGTACAACCCCGCGCGATAAGGATGCAAATAGAGCAGACGCCGTACAAAAATGCTGCAACTTACTTTGGCAGCGCCATTGAGGGTTTCAGGTCTTGAAACATCAAAGACAAGGAGAGCCCCGTAGGCATCCCTATAATACACCTGAAGTCAACAAGTGCAAAACACGCCAAAATGGCTCACTGCTTGCTAACACGGATAATTTTTGTCGTTATCACATACTCTATATATAGCTCCAAATCTGTCTTGCCCTGCTATGTCCCAAAGTTGTAGCACTACATCTTGATTATCTTCATGAAGTTTTTTGAAGTGAAAGTCCACTCCAATCGTCGGTTGATGCAGTTCCGAAAAGTCATTCCCCACGGTTCTGCAGTCGACAGGTTCCTTTTATTTCCTTGGCAGGGTATCCAAAGAGGTATTCCCAAATGATACGACGAAAACAAACAGCGTAGCATGGTGAACAACAGTGCTTCATGCTTGCTCCGCACAAGCACGAGGACTCCCTGTGTCTCGTGTCCTAGACAGGTTTACACTCCCGGACGATAGCCCGAACTAACCCGGCAGCAACATAGCTAGTGCTGTCAGCACCTTGGTGAGGATAGACTGGCGCCACGTACCTGCGTATAATACTGGTTTTACCGGTGGCTACATCCCCCAGGACGAGCACTTTGAGGACCAATTCCTGCGGTGGGGCATTCCCATCTGCCATTTCGACACCTACTGATACTCTGGACTATCGGGAGGACTATGATTGTGGCAAACACCCACAACAATTGGAGATACGCAATATAGAGTTTGTAGAGGAAAAACAGAATGGCCGGAGAGGGAGGGCTTTTTTGTTGTTGTTTTACTCTATTTATACAGCAGATACCGTATCGTTCGCAGGTTATTCTTGTTGCTCAAAGTATACAACATAGACACTGAATGAATCTCTACAATACAGCGTCGAATATCACTGTAATGGGACTCCATTGTGGGAGCCCGCCGGCCCCGGTCCGGAGACAGACAGACAGGCAGCTTTACTTAGCGTTAATGAAGCAAGTAATGAGTATAGATAGATATATGTATATGTATATATTTTTTCTTTCTTTTGGAACTTGTACACGATGATACACGAAAATTTTATGCACGTAATAGGGTTTAAATACGCCAATTTCAACTACCTCGTTCAGTGGAGCAAGATAAGATAATTCATTACATTGCATTGTACTGCATAATTTGCAGTACAGATGGGTTGATTATCTACCGGAGGGGATTAGACGGCAGCTGTGGAGTTATTGGAGAAAAACAAAAGTTGTAATGGGCCGTGGAAATCGAGGTCGAGGAGGGGGCCGAGGAGGAAATAATAATAATAATAATAGAGGAAGAGGAGGAGGTCGAGAAGGAGGAGGCAACAACAATAACAATAGAGGAAGAGGTGGGCAGAATAATCGCGGTGGAGGAGGCAGAGGAAGGGGAAATCAACCGAACAACAACAGAGGTCGAGGAGGAGGAGGTCCTCCTGGGAATGGAAATTGGGCCTTTAGCAACCATGGACAGAGATGGGACCAGCCCCGAAATAATCAACCTCCTCCAGGTGGGAGTGGTGGTGCACGGATTTTGCAACAAGCATTTCAGGGAGCGGGTGGTGGGACAGGAGGATTTAGTCAGTCGCATGCGCAACAGCCCTCAGCAACTGGGTTCGGGACAAATCCTTGGGCAGCAAGTAACAACAATGGGTTAGGTTCCAACCACAACTATATGGGAAATCCGTGGGCAGGGAACAATAGTAATGGTTTCGGTTCGAACACCAACACCCACAATCAAGACAATCCTTGGGCGACAAATGGCAATGGTTCCAACACGAACAACAATACCAGCGGTATGTTTGGAATGCATACAGGAGATAATACCCCCAGAGGCTTTTCGACTACCAATCCCGGACCTTTCTCGAAGCACGGAGATGTAAATCAGACTCAGTCATTAAACCCTTTTGGAATGTCACAAAACCAGCAGCAGCCTGCTCCAACATCATTCCAGACTCACGTGGGATCAGCAAACGAACCTTCCGGTCCAAACGCAGGGAACCCATTTGCTGCAACGATGTCATCTAACGCGTTTGGTGGACTCTCCAACCAAAACAATAAACCTGGTTTATTCACACTCCCTGAGCATAATGCAGTCAACGGGACGGGGACTTGGTTATCAACTGAAAGTAATTCGGCGAACTCTTCATCGACAATGTCCCCATCTACCCAAAGTCACGGTCCCACATGGAACCATTCCAATGGCACGACTGACATGTGGGCCACCGATGCACAAGCAGAGGTAAGCTCCCTGACCGAACAGCAAAAGGCAGCTTTTGAATCCTCCGACTTCGAAGATGGCCATATCCCAGAGACACCCCCTCCTCGGGAATACCGGTAGATGTCAGTCCTCAACTGTGCTGTGTACAAAAATATTTTGATCATGTACATTGGCCATGAATATATTCGGGAGTCTTTGAGGAACAGGAGGCGGAATATGAAGGATTCAGAGAGAGTGTACACCCTAACTATTAAGAAGGTATCCAGGACCAATCGATGGATTGGCAACTTTTGCTCATTTTGCTATCGGATGTATCGCTGAAATTCAAACGTCTAAACCGAACTCGTGACTAACAGCGCCACGGTACCGAATGCAGCATCATCACTACTCCTGTATTGAATCCATCCAGGGTCCTTTATCATGCATGATGCTTATCTGCATACGGGTTAAGCAAAGGAGGGAAACACGGAGATTGAGTGGTATGAGAATTGAAGTAGACACAGCAGAGCGTCTCTGGTTGCGATGCAGGAGAAAGAATCCCCGATCGTAACTCGGAAAGGCGTGCCAAGCGGAGTTCGTCTTCAAAGCCTATACACTGCGCTCTATTGACCTCTGCCACTCTCGCCAATTGAAAGGGGAAAAGCATGTACTTTAAATGACGCATGCTATCGTTGTGCCTCAAAAGGCCAACGTGTCAGTGGACAGGGGGTATTCTGCGTCAGGGAATCCCGTTGTGAAGCCATTTTGGAACAGTGGGGGGTACGTGGTCTATGAGTGGTTTCTACCTCCCGGCCACAGACAACGTACTAGTAGACATAGTGACGGACTAGTGCCGTGGCGAAGGTGTACTGAAACTACGTGGAGGAACGCTCTAGAAGCGTGTTAAGCTCCCTCGCTGTAGTGAAGTCCTTGAACGAGTCGCACCGGAGACTTTGCCGTCCACTGTCGAGGGAGGCGCCCCCGTATGAATACACAGAGCAACTCATGGCATTCCCAACTTAATACCGGTCCACCCATCTGTCTATTGGTGGTGTTATGCTCCTGTATATCGCTGCAGAGGCCCCATAGCTGCCAGGTGGCACCCTGTTCCGATCCCCCGAACACGACAATCTTTGTGGAGAGTGGTAGTCGACGGAAAGTTTGTCGTGAGTATCCATAGGAACCCTTGTAGAAGAGTAGTTAAAGAGTATCGATTGTTTTGATTACCGCAAAACAATTTTTCGCTTCTTGTTCCGAGAACAATTACTTATTAACAAACCTTGTTACCATTTGTTGTCGACCGTGACAATCAAATATTTCCTTTTAGTAAATCTAGTTCATTTACATTTCAATCAAGATGTCTGGTGGTGATTATCGCATTGCTGATCTGTCCTTGGCCGACTTTGGCCGCAAGGAAATTGAGCTTGCTCAGGTAGAGATGCCTGGTCTCATGGCTTCCCGCCGTGAATATGGGCCTTCTCAACCCCTGAAAGGAGCCCGTGTATCTGGTTCTCTGCACATGACTGTGCAAACTGCTGTTCTGATCGAGACCCTCAAGGAACTCGGAGGAGACGTCCGGTGGTGCTCTTGCAACATTTTCAGCACCCAAGACCACGCTGCCGCCGCCATGGTAGCTAACAAGTCTGCTGCTGTATTCGCATGGAAGGGAGAATCCGCTGAAGAGGTATGTATAGGCCTTTATAAAGGCCATAACCCCAGAGTCAGAACAGTTGTTCTCAGCCGCGCCAAAAACGACAAAAAGAAGAATGGGAATTCCTTTTCCTTTCCTCTTCGTTTTCTCTTTGTACATGTGGCCGGCAAGTGTTGAGATATCAAACAACACACAGTCTGCTTTGCCACCCGTGATATCATCATAGCATGGATGACGGAACCAGAGGGGTAGGACAGGCTGTGTTTGTGAAGTTGAGTGGTGGTGTCAGTGAGAACAGCGTCCGTCGCTGACTCAAGGGAAGGCCACGAGGAACAAAAAGTATTAGGGACATATTTGTATTGTATACTTACGAGTATGTGTTTGTATGGCTTACAGTACTGGGAGTGCACTCTGTCTGCTTGCACCTGGCCCAATGACGATGGAAAGGGAACTGGTCCTGACGTCATTGTCGATGACGGTGGAGACATGACTCTGTTGATCCACGAAGGATACAAGGCCGAAAAGAACTACGAGAAGACCGGCAAGCTCCCCGACCCCAAGGACACTGACAATGAGGAACTCAAATGTGTCTACGCCATCATCCAGAGGGAACACAAGAAGGACCCCAAGAAGTGGCAGAATTTGGCCGCCCGCTGCAAAGGTATCTCTGAGGAAACCACCACTGGTGTCAAGCGCCTTTATGACATGCAACGCACTGGAGAACTCTTGATGCCATGCATCAACGTCAACGATTGTGTGACCAAGTCCAAATTCGACAATGTGTACGGATGCCGTCACTCTCTTCCCGACGGAATTATGCGTGCCACCGATGTTATGTTGGCCGGCAAGCGCGCCGTCGTCTGTGGGTATGGTGATGTAGGAAAGGGATGTGCTCAATCTCTCAAGGCAGCTGGTTGCATTGTATACGTCACTGAGATCGATCCCATCTGTGCTCTGCAAGCCGCCATGGAAGGCATGCACGTTGTCAAGATGGAATCCATCGTCAAGGATGCGGATATCTTCATCAGTGCCACTGGCAACAAGGACATTATCTGCTTGAGCCATATGAAGCAAATGAAGAACAACGCCATTGTAGGAAACATTGGTCACTTCGATAACGAAATCGACACCGCTGGTCTCTTGCAGAGCAAGGACATCAAGCGCGTCAACATCAAACCTCAGGTTGACCAATTCATCTTCCCTGATGGACATGCCATCCTCCTCCTTGCTGAAGGACGTCTACTTAACTTGGGATGTGCCACTGGTCACCCATCTTTTGTCATGAGCAACAGTTTCACCAACCAGGTACTCGCCCAAATCGAATTGTGGACGAAAGCCGACACAGGAGCATACGAAAAGGGCAAAGTATACGTATTGCCCAAGCACTTGGACGAAAAGGTTGCTGCTCTGCACTTGGAGAAGTTAGGCGCGGAATTGACCACTTTGACCGAAGAACAAGAGAAGTACATTGGTCTGAGCAAGACAGGACCTTTCAAGCCGGATGCTTACAGATACTAAGCACCTTGTTAGTGTCTTTTCATATATATATTTAGGGTTTTAGCAATTGGGAAGTGTTACTTCAAGATAAAATGAACTAGAGCAAGAAGCGAAAAGCGACCCCACCATACTGACCACTCTGACCGGTTAGGAACAAGAGAAGTGCATTGGTCTAAGCAAGACAGGACCTTTCAATCCGGATACTTACAGTGCAGATACTAAGTACCTTGATAGTGTCTTTTCATATAAATATATTTAGGGTTTTAGCAATTGGGAAGTGTTACTTCAAGATAAAATGAACTAGAGCAAGAAGCGAACAGTGACAACACCATTCTTGGGTACGAGTAACTCGTCGAACTTAGATCGCAACACGCATTACCAATACTCGGTTGGCGCACGCAAAGGAAGAGGTATTCGCACGGCACCTACTCAGGATGTTCTATCAAGCGAATAAAGACCTGTCTATCTCTACTCAGCCAGCCGGACTACTAAATTTCGAATCGAAAATTTTCGATGCCATCATTACCTTAGCAGCGTGTGCATAGTTGTTAAGGACCTGGCAATGACGTCCTCAGAATACGCGTTACAAAGGTCGCGGTTCAATAGCGTTGACCTCTCATGGAATGGAAGATAAGTCCGGCTGGGATAAAAGCAGTAACCGAAAGTTGCTAGCTAAGCGGTCTTATCCATGTCGAAAGAACGGAAAACATAGCCGACAGAAGTGCACAATTCGCCTTGAATGTTGAACACCCATAGCTTACTGGGGACTATGCATCAAATTACCGATGTCGTCAATCTATCGTCAATGAACCAAGAGAATGTGACCATGGGTTGGGACTACCGTGACACCGGTCAGCGGACCTGGTCATAACCGAGTGGGTGAGCAACATCCTAAAGTTGCCCGCTAAGCTGGGTGATGTCCTAGAAGGACCCTCTCAGTGTAAGAAATTTGAAGGAGGAATTATCATTCTGTCCTCCTCATGTAGATGGCAATACCATTTGCACAAGCCGTTTTGAGTGTTCATAGGCCAGGAGTGTTATCGCCGATGCTGGTACAGTCCTCAGTAAGTTGGGAACAAAACCGGAGTACAATGCCAGCCATCCCTCGGTCCTGTGGCTAAAATACCCTATAGTAGCTACCGCTCATAATTGGTCGCCATAGGAAAGTAACATACCTGACTATTTTTGTGGCACAGTCAAGCGGCCCTCGGTAAGCACGTTCCTCGGTGAAACGCTGCTGCAGCCTGGATTTAATGACTTGGAGTGGATATGTTGCCGTCGTGGCAATTACTTTGGAAAAAGCGCCAATGACAAAGTAAGCCGCCGAGCCTTCTGCTGACATGAGTTTCGGTGCTTTCTGCTTTAATTGCTCGTACAAACTAAACTGGATGACCCCATGGGATGTCAACACAAGCGCAGGAACGCAGCCACGATAAAATCCCCGAAATCCCTCTTCCTTATAGATCAAGCGGATAGTTTCTGCGAAACTCAAGACACAGCTCAATGAGACAAGTGTTCTAGACATGCACTGCATTGACGTACTGTGCAAAGATGTGTATGGTATAATTTGCTTTCCTGACTTGGAATATGTCGGCGCAGACGACTCTTGCAGCTGAAGACGTGTCTTGATGAGCCAAATGGGGTTTGTAAATAGAACTGTGAGCGATCCTCCTTCCCAAGCAGCCAGCATATATTCTCCTGGAGTGAGTACTTTCTTGGGTTCTTCCAACGACTGCTGGGAGTCGTCGGGGCGAATGTGGCGTCGAGCGTACCTAGCCTTGCTTTGTTCATAAAACAGGAAATACAGTCCCCACGACGAACCAGCACCCATTAAAGCTGGAGTTACTCCCTTGTACATGCCTCGTAGTGTTTCCTCTCGAATGATCGTGCGTATCGTTTGCCATATTGACTTGTATTTGCCTGAGCGCGAAGCTGAACTACTTCCATGCACTTGATACCGAACTTTAATAAGATCCACAGGATGCAGCACCAAAGTGCTCGTCATTCCACCGAGGACACCCGCGACAAAGTGATCCATCCCTCCTTTCTCTACCTCTCTCTCTCTCTCTCTCTTTCTGTGTCTGTTTCTGTACGTGCGTCTGTGACCAAGTATTCGCGTTCCGCTTTTATTACATGCTATTCTCTGAACAACACCACGATTCCAGGCCTCTGACGCAAGACGACTTGGCCCTCTGCTGCTGTCTGTCACTCGCTCACGCACTCACGCACGGACGGGGTCTTGATACGATATCGCTACAGAATGGGGCTAATAACTCTCCAAGTAGGAGCAGGACTGGTTCCTGTACAGTATAATGCGCGTACGCATGCATGCACCCAGTGCGCAGTCCTTGTACGAAGACACAGTTACTGGCTTGTATATGAAACCACGAGCAACTTGGACACTTCGCCCCATTGAACTAACTACACGTGTATGTATGCGCCACAGATAAAAACTATATCATTCATACCATCAAACATACCACACAGACACCGTGTGTCGCTACTTCACAGCTTGTGAAGTTGGTAAGCGACACCGCTGCGACACCATCGTACAAGTTGTAACGGATATGTCTATATTTTATAGCGGTAGCGGTACATATTGCCGCGGTTCGCCTGTGCATCTCAGTCTGACGTTGATTCATCATCATCAGGGTGAGGCTTCAGATTGCGATGGTCAGGTACAGCACACATTGGTACAATTGTTCGACAACGGTACACTATTGTACTCACACACACACACACACACACAAATGTGACAGATAGCCCACCGGCCGGGAAGTTGACCACATCCTCTTAACGAGGAGCGGTATGCGCCCGTGTTAAGCAGCGACGGGCCCGCTGTTCCTGCAGCCTTGCTGACATGCGCCGTGAGGGAACACATTGTACTTGTACCACGACGTACATGGTGACCCGTTCAATAATTGATGTAAGATGGAAAGCCCCGATTTCCATGGGTCTTGCTCTAGTGCCAAATATGTGGACTTGGTTCCCCCTGTTCTTGGTGTGAAGCAATTTACGAGCGGACGTGTATCATACACGGTGTATTGCACCACGTTTCTTACGTACAGTAGCAGCCAGGGGTGAGATTTCGCCTTAACGGATGGGCTCCCTGCTTGCGACACAAAGAGTATAGCGATACGATGTTTAAGTACGATGCTACAGGATCACTGAGCTTCCCATGTCTTTGTCTTGGAAATGTTTTCATCTTTGCTACCATCGTTTGTAGAATTGACGATGTTGAAGAGGAAATTACACGTCTTGAGTCCAGATGAAGAACCATCACTCATTAGCACTAATGATACACTCTTGTATATTCCCCGTAGTATCCTGTTTAATAATTATGCGTATCGGTTGACATATGTAACCCGCCAGCGCGCAGCGTGGAATTTGCCTCCCGTGATGTACCGGTATAGCGGACCGGGAAACATGATATGCCGCTGATGGAAGCATGGAATACCGCTAATACAGGTTGATTGTCATAGTAGTTCTTACCATAGGTTCTGGTTAGACATCTCAGTCAGGGATGTCCTGGTAATCGATGACTGGCAGTTGAACCGTACTTCGTGACAGGCCAAAACCGACACTTACGATGCTTTGCAGGGAAAATTGCACCGGTCGCGGTTGGAGTTGTGAATCACTTACTTTTCCCTAAGGCTGAAGTGCATGTCTCAAAGGACTGTAAAATGATTGTTTTAACTCGTATGAATGCCATCCGGTTGCTCCGGTTTCTGGAGGCCCCACGTTGCT
The DNA here is from genome assembly GCA_001687465.1 of Halocafeteria seosinensis. NCBI lineage: Eukaryota > Bigyra > Bicosoecida > Halocafeteria > Halocafeteria seosinensis. The sequence goes on along the minus strand of LVLI01000142.1, from coordinate 13,847 downwards.
GTACTGACTAGCACGTCGCCGGCTAAAGCTTGCCAAAATGACCACTTGGGTATGGATTCTGTTGCTTATGGGACTGTCTAATGTTTATGGTATAGTAGTTGAGTTTCGATACATTAAATGGACTATAACAGAGCGGCGATCTTGCTGCGGGAACGCATGCACAGGCGGGTCCTGTATCCAGGCATCAATCTTCCGCCTGAAAAATGGGGGGACGTCTGTTCCTCTTCACAGCGCTAAAAACCCTGGCGGGCGCAACCCTGGTGGCGAAGGTCCTTCAAATATCATCTCGGACACAAGTAACAAGTGGCTAGACGAAAAGTTTGCCAGTTCTGGCAACAAGCATGGTGAATCGATTCTCATCTCCGATGCTGGCCAGGGCTCAACATATCAATTCGATGGGTACGAATGGTACACGGGTAATGACTATAGCGGAAGGGATCCGACTTCTTGGACCATACATGGAAGCGACGACGAGCAACACTGGATTCTTCTACATGAGGTTAGCGATTTCTCGGGCACTACTTCTCGTCATAGTCGTGCGGGGCAATTCACAATCTCAAATGGGCGACCCACCCCTACTCCCACCGGAACCAAAACGAGAACACCAACTCCGTCGACTACCCCCTCTCGTACTCGGACACCTTCTTCTACAAGCACGCGAACGGGAACAAGAACTCCTTCTAGTACTCAGACACCTTCTTCTACAAGCACGCGAACGGGAACAAGAACTCCTTCCAGTACTGGGACACCTTCTTCTACGAGCACGGGGACGGGAACAAGAACCCCTTCTTCTTCGAGAACAGCAACTCCTTCCCGTAGCTCTACAGGTACATTGACATCCACCAGAACGGGGACACCTTCGCCGTCGAATACACCGACTTCTACTTCTTCAGAGACTCCCACCGTGAGCCCGTCTACCACAAAAAAGCCAGTGGCTCGGTACCGAAGAGTTGCTCTCCCACCACAGAGGAGTCGACGAGGAGTGACGTAACATGAATGCGGCCCAGTACAGCCAGTACGAGTACGTTCCTCATGCACTGATGTTTGTTCTTTGCTGCACATGGGCAATGCTGACACAGTGTAGTAATAATAATAATGCCGATAGGGTTCGTAGTACTTCGTTCATCCTCGGTTCGCAATCGCTCACCTGAAATCCAAGAAGTGACCGACCAGCAATCACTTTGGGCAACTTGCAAGTATCGTAAACAACGCTGTGCTGGGAGAAGTTTCATGTACGACACTCCGTTTTTTGGTTATGGTGGGTGCTCTTTCAGTGGAACATGGATAATCCAATTTCAAAACACTAGAACTGGTGTACAAATTATACAGTACAATATCGTATCATACGAACACGAGAATGCCCCATGAACCATAGATGATATTTATGGTGCTGGACTGGCTGCTTCAAAACTGCTTGTACAGATTTCCCATGCTTCCTATGGTATCTGTTTCGCATCCCTCATTGTTCGTCTATCTTTTTCACTGCAGTATGGATTTACAAGCATGCACACCATAAACAAGTGCTCTACGTATGTACTTGTCCCTTACGACCTTTCGCAAGGTAGGTCGAAGTTCATCATGTCGTCAAGTCAACTGCTGAAAGGTGGACTTGCACAGAGTGCGACAGACAGAACCAAAAGCACAAGTCTTTGCTGAAGACTGGAAACGAGCTGTCAGGGCTCTCGCTTACTGAGATAGTTATACACTACTAACAACAACAAGTACGAACTGGAACTGTCTTATCTTGATTCCGCCCTCAAGCATACACTGTATGGAGTTTCCCCAATCATATTTAGGAGGGTTTCGCCACATTCGTGGTCTGGAGCAAGTAACTCAACGCTCTCTCGTCCAATTCTTACAGGCCTCATGGGACGCCTCTCTCTACTCTTTTGTAATAGGTTTTGTCTTGACATTGTTCGAAGAGGTTGTGCCCCTTAACCGCGTCAGTTAGACCGACCATGTAGTAGCAGCTAAGTTGTCAGACAAATCTGGACCCGAGTGCTCTGGTGTCTGTGTCGTTCATCATGCAGCCAGAATGGTACAAAAGCTTGCCTGAATAGTCAACTGGAATGGGATGTTAAGTCCCAACAGACCTACTGTATATATACCGTACATATTTAACATACGGGCCATATACAAAAAAATACAAATGCTCCTCCAACTTCAACTTGCGAGCTACGGGAAGCAGCCGTTAGGTTGTCTACGTATAAGCATAACATGTACGGCAAATGAATTGTACCGTGCACACAGAGAATAGAAAACACCGTCCGGTACGGCACTATAATTTCTGTACTGGTGGATGTTGTACATTCGTGCGCCTTGATAAACGCGCTGCTTCGGTTCATTACCTGAGCATTTCAATCCCAGCCCGATCGCATTGCCATGGCGTCGAAGCATAGATCCTCATTCAGCTCTGTCGGATCCACTAATGATCCTCCCGGAAGTCATCACATTCAAGGGGGAGAAGTGCCGCCTCGGGAAACTTATGAGGTTCAGGTCAAGGGCGAACGGCTGCATTTGGATAAGCGCTACCAGGATTTGCGCTTCATTGGAGGAGGCGCTTACGGGTTCGTGTGTGCTGCGTTTGACAAGGTATGTCTTGCACGCAACATACGGAGGAAGACGCATGTCTCGATTCTACTTTGTACTTTGTTTCGAGTCGTTACAGGTCAAGAAGCGACGAGTGGCGGTTAAGAAGGTGAGCTCCTCGTTCTGTACGCTAAGTACGGGGAAATACTCCGGCAAATGTCTATGATGATGTTACAGATTAAGGAAACGTTTCGGAGTATTCCCGATGCGAAGCGGATATTGAGGGAATTACGGCTCTTGCGACATTTGGGAGGGCATGAAAACGTAAGATTCCAGATCGGGACCATGTTTAGGATGCTTGGCTGATTGTATAGCTGTTAATGCGAATGCAGATAATTTGGATCCTGGATATCATGGTGTGGCCTCAACAGCCCGATTTTAAAGATGTGTACATTATTACGGATCTCATGGAAGCGGATTTATCAGCCATTTTATCGAGCAAACAGCAACTCTCTGATACGCACATCAAATATTTCATCTATCAAATTTTACGTGCAATGAAATACGTCCATTCTGCTGGTATACTTCATCGAGATATAAAGCCTCAAAACGTGTTGATCAATTCTGTAAGTATCATGTCGCGGAGCCTCGCTTTTTCACCTTGTCAGCTCAAATATTGTGATGATGCGGGCAGAACTGTGAGCTTGTTGTCTGTGATTTTGGACTCGCTCGTGTTAAGGGTACAAGCCCGGAGAATGACCCGTTCCATAACTATGAAGAAATGACAGTATATGTTGTTACGCGCTGGTACAGAGCTCCTGAGTTACTGGCTGGCATTGAAAACTATGACGAAAAGATCGATGTCTGGAGCATCGGTTGCGTACTGGCTGAAATCTTGGGTAGGCGCCCTCTTTTCCCGGGGAAGACGTATACCCACCAATTGGAACTCATTATTGAAGTTCTAGGCACGCCTTCCTCTGATCAATTGCAATTCCTTGGAGAGGGATCGGCGTTCAGATTCATTCGCGATTTAGGTTACAGACGAGGCGTGCCGTTCAAGCGCTTGTTCCCTCGCGCCAATCCCGAGGCACTTGATTTACTATCCAAGATGCTGACATTCGACCCTCAGAAACGGATTAGCGTCCAAGAAGCGCTAGAGCACCCGTACCTTGCGGATTATCACTGTCCCGAAGATGAACCGGAAGCATCACAAGCGCTTCCTGAGGACTTCGATAGAAAGACCATGTCGGATATGTCGAAAGAAGAGATTCAGCTTAGAATGATAAAGTAGGTACCAATGCTTGTGATACTGGCACACATGCTTGACTAGCTATAGATAATACTGTTTACAGGGAAATGAACTATTATGTCCCCACGGAAAACTCCCAAACGGCACTAAAAGCTGCTTCCGAAGAAAAACCGGATCAAAGCAATGCTCATAATGTTTCGTCATCGGAAGTGGTTGAACAGGAGCGGAAGTTAGAAGAAGCTCGCCGAACCCTCCAAGAAGCTGCGTTGGAACAACAAGGTCAAGGTGACGCCCTCGGGAAGAATGGCCAAGGTGCATCAGACTACCCGGTTGCCCGTCCCGAGCAGAAGAAACCTGTTCAACCACCAGCTGCCACTCCCGAACGCTCGGTCAAGCAAGTCAGTCAGTTGAGGAAAGAAATGGGTGATTTTCGGCAATCTGTTCGGGAAGTCGAGGAGAATCTCCATACCCAAATCAAGAAATCTGTTGAACCATTATATGAACGCATTAGTCGCCTTGAACGATTGCTGGATGACTTCAACTCTCAATCTGGAAAATAGAAAACAGTACCAATTAAGTAATGCACGGTCTCCGCCGTTGTGGATGAATAGAATAGATCACATCTTCTGAATGGACTTCTTTATTCTGTTTGCTTGCTGTCAATTTCCTTCGTCTCCAGAAGAAGCCTGACTCGACGTGCAGAAATCGTACTGGCCACCACGGGTACCACCACCACTTGTGGTCGCTAGTCCGCGAGCTTCACAAGTCTGACAACTGGATATGGTAGTTAAAGTTGATTTCACCCGCTCCTACTTGCGTGGCCCATCATGGGACTATTCAGTCACGACAATTGCAATTTGCATGTGTATCAGTGATGTTTCGAGTCGGTATTTGACCTCTTCCATGTGTGTCAATTGGAATGTTAAGGCAATCTGAGCTTACGGGGAAGTAACGTGAATTCGCCAGTTAACAGAGAGAAACAAAGCACTCCAATACTCTGGTATGCTGCTCGCTAGCGGGTTTGCTGTGGTTGACCAGACGAGACTCTACGGAAGGATCCTCGACACTCTTGTACAGGAATTCCAAGCCGATATTCGTCCTTTGGGGGCCTCCGTGGTGGTGTTACTGAGTTTAGTACTCGTGGGAGAGATATTGCTGCGCGTTGGAGCGACGCCGCAAATTTCGCGCTCGGTGGTGCATTGTGGCGTGGGACTGTATATTGCCCAATTACCGGAATTGTTCCGTTATCCCACCGGAGTGTATCTCGTGGCTATTGTGTTTGTTGTGGGGAACTATATTGCCTGGCGCAGGAAATGGTGGTCGGGAATCCATGCAGCGCGGAAGGAAAGTGTCGGAACCATCACCTTCCCGTTGGCTCTGATACCGGCGCTCTTGGTCACCTGGTCCACGGACGTTGGACGTCTCTTCGCGTTCAAGACAGCCATTCTGATACTGGCCATTTCCGATCCTCTGGCGGCACTCGTTGGAGGATCGTTCCCAAGTCCAATGAATTTCTACGTTGATGGATCGAGGAAATCTGTAGTCGGAACGGCGGCATTCTTCAGCAGCGCGCTTTTGATCACCATGTATGGATTGCAGCAGAATTCCACGAGGATTATCTCATCTACTTTGTGGGCAACGGAAGATCTCCTCGCCTGCTCACTGATTGGAGCGTGGACAACAACGGTAGTGGAGCTGCTCGGAAAGAAGGGCTGGGATAACTTTTATATTATGGTCGCCGGTGTATCCTCCCTGGTGTTTGTTACGGAGCATATGGAATACAAGAGACAGCTATTGGCTGCTATCGCACTTGGCACGGCCTTTATATTATGGAAAGTGTACCGTTTTACGGCCACGCAATCCGAAGCTATTGTCGGAGGTCTATTTGTGGCTCAACTGGCTTCTTTCGGTGGTTGGGTATGGAGCATTGCTGCATTTAAATTTGTAGAAATTGTGGTGCTGCAGCCTCTTCTATCGATAGGACGGGATTCCATGTCTGTTACTGCCGACTTTATCTACGGATCGCTAGCAATACCAGCGATAATTCTATTGATCAACGCCGTCTGGCCCCATGAATTATTGTTCTGGGGATTCATTGGAAGTTTTGCCACTATTGTAGTTGGTGACTGTCTCTCAGTGCGATCGTGGGATAATGTCCCGAAGTTTTCATCTGGTAGGTTCATACGCACAGCTGGGGAATTGTTGCTTCTAGGGTTTACTGGCGCATATTATGCGCAGCTGAGCTCATGGGAGCATATCTTCTTATGGTTTGCAACTCTGATGGTTTTGGGGGTTTTTGCAGCTTTAGTGCCACTACCTCTAGCGCGGGTTTTGTCCTTAGCCGGACGCTATTCCACCGTGGCGCCACTTGTAGGGGCTGTCTTGTTCTCTGTATTGGTATTCCTGAGTCCGTAGCAAGTACCGGTAGACTCGCGTGCCCCATTTGTCACGATTCGCGTATTACTAAGGTGGGATTCGGGGGTGATTTGCTAGCTGCTTCCAGATCAATAGTGCAACGTTGTCGAGTAAATATGGCGTCTCGAGGAGAGTATGCCCCCCTAAGGTACAACGAGAGGATTGCCCTCGAGCATCTCGGCCCAGAATCTTGGGAGAACCGGGGAAGCAACCCAATGTTATGACTATAAAGGATACTTGATCTCCAACATGTCCAACATACGCGCATGCATTCAACAACAAAAAGTTAGGCGAGATAAGGCACTTGATCTCGGTTGGCATACATGCATGTGCTCGACGACACCAGGTTACAGACAGTAACTTGCTGCGTGATAACTTTCTTGAGTCGGCACACTTGCTCTCACCGTCACCGGCGACACCAAAGGAAAGATTTTGAAGCCAAAATCTCAAAACTCGGACGTCTCCTGCAAGTCAGAGGGCGGCAGCGCCGCGGCACCACAACCAGCGGTAAAGTTTCGTCGGCTCTTTATTTTATGACTCCACAGATCCGCGCTAGACCACGTATACAAAATCTCTATCTATGTCGTGCAATACATCGTGCAAACTCCTTATCGACGATGAATTCACCTGAGATCGCAATATGGTACCCCATTTTTCCACTGCCTTCATCTCGCAAGTCTACCGTGGATTGGCATCCGGAATTTCCCCATGGAGCTACGCGCATGTTAATGCAGAGATACAAGCGTCACACAGTGAGATGAAAACTTATACGAAACTGCTCTGACACTGCTCTAGCTCCTCTTCTTTGCCTGAATAAAGCTGTTGAATCCACTGTACTCAGGGTAGTTTCCCCGACACATACTATCACATTTTTCTCACTTCATCCTCAATCCTTAATCTATGATGATAATGGAAGTGTAATATTGCAGGCGTTTGTTCAACCAAGGGTCAAAACGCTGCATACCATGCGGCCGTATCTTCACGGTATTCCAGGTTTCGAAACCGGAAACTAACTTATGCTGTGTCTTTCAGGAGTCGAAGAGTGACATCACAACCAGTATGATATCTTCTCGGTAACCATGTCTTCCTCTACTATCCAAATGAGGCTGCTTCCAAACCGGTCCTCTGGCACCACTATTTGGTACCACACTGACCACTGACTGACGTGGACTTCCAAATATTTTTTGGACTAGTTTTTATATATAAATCCTGTCCCTGGGCATAAATTTTAATTGAAGGAAACATTTGTTTCACGAAAATTGCATATTCTAATGATAAACTTCTTGTTTTTTGTTGTGTTTTTTCAAGATTTTCAAAACGTTTCATGTTGGGCTTAATAGGACTTGAACCTATAACAACACCGTTATGAGCGGTGCGTTCTAACCGATTGAACTATAAGCCCTTAAAATAATATTTTTATTCAAGATCTGTTGATCGATTAATAATTTGGACTTTAAATGGAAATTTAATTTTTGTATAATTTAATATATTTTGAATAACATTTAAATTTTTTCCAGTCACTTCAAATAAAATACGACCTTTATTAACTTTACAAACTCACTGATCAACACTTCCTTTTCCACGACCCATTCGAATTTCAGTTGGTTTTGCTGTAACTGGAAAATCAGGAAAAACTCGAATCCAAATTTTTGCTTCCCGCTTTGTCAAATTTGTAATTGTTCGACGTATTGCTTCAATTTGTCTAGCCGTTAATTTCCCTGCTTCTAATGCCTGAATTCCAAAAATACCAAATTTTAAAGTATTCGATCGATTTTCAAAACAGCCTTTAATTCGACCTTTTTGTTTTTTTAAAAATTTATATTTTTTAGGTTGTAACATAATTAATTATTGTAATGTATTTTTAAAAGTTTTAACTTTAGAATAGTTAAAATATGTTAATGAATTAGTTTTTAATATATTAACAAAGTCTTTTTTATATTGTAATCAAATTTGAGTACTGAAAACTCCTTTTTTAACTACACCCTTATGATAACTATAATTTAAACAAACATTATACGTTTGAAACCATAAATTTCCTACATTTGCTATTCATTTTTTAGTCCGACTTCAACGATTAAAACGACCTTTAAACCGCATTTTAAACCCAACAATTTCTTTACGTTCACCTTTAAAATTGAATATTACTTTAGTTAAAAATTTCAAAAACGCCGTTTGTTTTTTATTTTTAGGTAAAAAACTTATTTGATATGCAATAAAACTTGCTAATAAATCTGTATTTTTTAAGAACATTGAGATAATAGAAATATTTACTAAATCCGAAGTTCAAAAACTCAATTTACGTCAACGGCGAACAAAATTTTTGGTAATCTTTTCTAAATTTTTAATTCTTTGTTGAATAACCGATTTTTGTTTTTTTTTATTGAAATTTTTTTGTAAAGCATAATAGTATTGAAAATTTGTAAAACTTAGTGAATTAATAAAAATTAATTTTATATTTAATTTTGTTAAAATATGTAAATTTTTTTGCAAAGTATTAATTGTAATCAAACTTCCTAATTGTTTTAATATATATTTTTTTCGTTCTTTTTTTGATAAAAATTGTTGAATGTTGTTATTGATAATTTTTAATTGATTATTATTGTTATCATTAACCCAACTTTTCAAAATATTAATAAAACGTTCTTTTTTTTTTATTGACATAAAAAATAAACGTTTTAACTGTCGTACTTGTTTTTTATTAAAAGGAACTAACAATTTAAGTTGATTTAATATATCAGATTGTGAAATAGAAAATTTTGAGGATTTTATAATTTCTTTAACAAAATTTGTGTTTTGTGTTAAAAACAATAATTGATTTAAATTAACTAATGCATCTTGTCGGGATCTAGTTAAATTTTTATATAAGTTGCGCAAAACATATTGTTTATAAAAGGTTTTATGGCGTTTATTAAAAATTGATGATGAAAATCTTTGTTTAATTTTTGAGAAAAATGAATTTAAATAAGTTTTTTTATAAGTATTTCATTTAGTTAAAATATTATGAATAATTTGATAATTTTTTCTTAATTCTTTTCAAATAAATAGTTTTTTTTTTAGTAATGTATTTTGTAACTTTTTCGATATATTAAAATTTCAAAAGTTATTTACCGATTCTAAACGATTATTGGAATTATAATTAATCTTATTTAGACAATTTTGTAAAAATCATCTTTTTTGGAAATGATAAAAATAAAGATAGGTTCAAATATTTAATTTGATTCTTTGTAATGAATACGTATATAAAATTTTTTTATTTTCCTCTAAATTATAAAATATTGGTTTAAAATTAAGTTTTTTGAAATTTTCCTGTACATAAAAATTCAAGAACTTTAATCAATTTTCCTTGGAACATAAATTCTTATTATAATTAGTAAACGCTGTATAAAGAAATTTTAGGTGTAATTTTAATCTTTGTTGAATATATTTTTTAAAATTTTTTCGGTATAAAGTTAAAAATACCGGAATTGAATTTGAACTCAATAAAAAATTAGTTTTTAAAAACAATATCTTTTTTAAGTTATTAATAAAATAATTAATATTTGATGAGCCATTATTATTAGAATTAAGTTTATTCAAATTATTTCGTAAGATTAAATTAAAATAAAATTTATCTAAAAATAAAAATTGATTTCCGTTTATAATTTTTATATTTAATTTAAACTGGTTCGAAGAATGTCCAGGACGTAAATTTCCTTTTAAATTTTTTTTCAAAGATTTAGACGTTGGAATTAAATATTCATTTTTATTAAACTTCTCTTGATTTCTTTGATATAGTTCTTTTTTAAATAATTTTTGTAAATTAGAATCATATCGAATTTGATATTGAAATAAATTTTTATAAAGATTTATAAAACCTTTTTTTACTAAAGATTTTTTATTATTATACGAATTTTTAAAACAAAATATTCTAAGAATATACCGATGAATTTTTTTAAGAGATTTAATTGACTGTAAATTAATTCAGTTTTTTTGCTGTTGTTTATAAGAATTGATTTTTATTTTAAAAAAATAAAATTGTAAAGATTTATTTTTTTTAAGGACTTGATTAAAAATTAATTTTTTTTTGTATCGTTTAATAATTTGATTTCATAATTTACTTTGAGAACTTGATAAATCAAATTTATTTCATTTTAATAATAATTGTTGATAAAAAAATATATTTAATCAAATTTTATTTATTCGATTACTAACCAATTTCAATTTATATCAAGAAATATATTGGTTATTTAATTGATTATTTTTTAAAAAAAGTTGAAGAAAAGATAACTTTTTACGTAATAATCTTATTTTATTATAAATCAAATTTTCATTCATTTGAAATAATTCTAACTTTGCATCAGTTTTAAATTGTCTATCAAATTTTTTTTGAAAAAAATTAACTGATTTGATTGTCTTAGATAATCTTTTTGAGTTCGAATTAAATGAATCTAATTTATTTCTTGGTTTATTGGAATCTATATATTTTGGAAATGGAAAAACATGCTTTCGTTGAGATTCAGATTCCTGGTGAATTGATTTTAATCGTCTCCCCGTTAAATTTATTTGAGAACTTTTACGATACTTATAAAATCAAACAAAAATATAAAGAGTTTCATTTGAACTTTTTAATATTTTACAATCAACTAAGATTGACTTTTTAGGCTGCAATAATAAAAAAGTTTTTATAAATTTTTCAATTTGTAAATTTTGATGTAAAAATTTTCCGTAATTATTTAAATCACAAAATCAACTTGATTTTCATTTTCTATTTGTTCCTAATCTTAAACCTATTGAATGTACTTTTTGTCCCATCCTATTTTATTTTTTTTTCTTTTTTTTGTGTTCAGGATATTTTCTTGTTCATGCAAATTCTCCAAATTTATAACCTACCATTTCTTTTTTAATTTTAAGTTTTTTAAACGATTTTCCATTATGAATTTGAACTTCATAACCAACAAAAGGTTCCAAAATAGTAGCTGAACGAGAAAATATTTTCAAACCATTAATTTTTTTTTTATTATTTAATATTTGTAATAAATTATTTGGTACATATTTTTCTTTTCAAACAGAACGTCCCATAAATTAATTCTTTTTATTGGCGTATTTACGGCTTAATGCTATAAAAAAATTATTTTTTTTAGGTTTACGCGTTGGCACACCTTTTGTAAGAAATCCTTCTGGCGTTACCGGAGGTCGTTTTGTAGATGTTTTACCTTCACCACCCCCATGAGGATGATCAACGGGATTCATTACAACTCCCCTAATATTGGGTCTTTTACCAATGTTACGGGAAGTTCCTGCCTTTCATTTTTGTAAATTCTGATACAATCGATTTGCATTTCGTCCTAAAATAGCAGTACAATTTTCAGAAATATAATATTGTTCTTTTGATGGTAATTGAATACAAACTAGACCTTTTTTTTTTGCATTAAATTCAACAATTTGACCATACGTTCCTGCGGAACGTGCAAATGTACTACCTTGATTAGGATATTTTTCAATATTACAAATAAGATCTCCTACAGATAAATTTTTTAAAAAGAATGGATATCCTTCGTTATAAAGCTTATTAGGTTTTAAATTGTCCGTAACAGGTCATATATGTTGTAAAACATTTAATTTATTATTACATGGTATATAATAGTATTTAAAAGTATTATTTTTTCGGTAAAGAACTCGAGCTAAAAAGTTAGAATGGTAAGGATTATATTCAATATTTAAAACTAATCCCTTTGAAATATTGTTAAAATTTTTTTCAATTTTTCTAGATAATTTTTTATGGCCTCCCCCTCGATGTCTAACAGTAATTTTTCCCTGATTATTTCTACCTTTATCAGTAGATATTTTGGATTTCAATTTTTTTTTATTTAATTGAATTCTTGATAAGTACATTGATTTTAATTAAAAAAAGATTTGAATAAATATATGCAAATATCCGGATTTGAAATACAAAATAAGAAAAAGATTGTTTATAGTTTAACATCCATATATGGTTTGGAAAAAAATCAAGGTTTACAAATTTGTAAAAAATTAAACTTAAATCCAAAATTACGGTGAGAAAAATTAACTAAAAATGAACAAATTGAAATTATTGATTTTATTGAACGAAACTTTATTGTTGGAGAAAAAAAGAAAAAAGAAAAAGAACAACAGATCAGATTTTTACAACAAAATGGGTCTTATAGAGGTTTTAGACACCGAAACGCTTTGCCAGTACGTGGTCAACGAACCCATTCAAATGCTCGTTCTTATAAACGTTTACGTTCTATTATTAAATCAAAAAAAAAGAAATAAAGTTTATAATTGTTCGCTTTGTGATGACAAAATGAGCAATCTTTTTTCACCCATTAATGTAATTAATCGAAATTAATATGTTTTATAGAAATTAAAAATTGGATGTATTTACTTATAGTTTACCTTCCACTATTAAATAGTATCATTTTAGGATTTTTAGGACACCGTCTACGTCTTCAAACATTATTACAAATTGGAATTATTAACATGGTTTTAACAACTTTATTAGCGTACTGAATTTTTTATGATATTGTTCTGCAAGGAAATTTATGTTACATTGATTTAGGAAATTGAATTAATACAACTGTAATAAAAATATCATGAAATTTTTTATTTGATCCGTTAACATCAATGATGTTAATTGTTATTACATCAATATCTTTATGTGTCCATTTTTATTCAATTGAATATATGAATGAAGATCCACATATTCCTAGGTTTATCTCTTATTTATCTTTATTTACTTTTTTTATGATTATGTTAGTTTTAGCTGGAAATTTATTACAAATGTTTTTAGGCTGAGAAGGTGTTGGTTTATGTTCTTATTTACTAATAAATTTTTGGTTTCAACGAATTCAAGCAAATAAAGCAGCTATTAAAGCAATGATCATAAATCGGATTGGAGATTTTGGGTTAGCTTTAGGAATATTTATTTTTTTTTATATATTCAAAACATTAGATTATACAAGTATTTTTAGTTTAACTGCTGAAATAAATGAAAAAACAATGATTTTTAGGAATATTGAAATTAATGCATTAAGTTTAGCATGTTTTTTTTTATTAATTGGATGTGTAGGAAAATCTGCTCAGGTTGGATTACACACCTGATTACCTGATGCAATGGAAGGTCCTACACCTGTATCAGCATTAATTCATGCAGCAACAATGGTTACTGCAGGGATTTTTTTAGTGTCTCGTTGTTCTTATGCTTTTCAATATACTCCTAATGTATCTTTTATAATTACAATACTAGGTGCATTTACTGCTTTCCTGGCGGGGACAACAGGGTTAGCGCAAAATGATTTAAAAAGAGTAATCGCATATTCAACTTGTAGTCAATTAGGGTATATGTTATTTGTTTCAGGAGTTTCTAATTATAATGTAAGTTTTTTCCATTTATCTAATCATGCTTTCTTTAAAGCTTTATTATTTTTATCTGCGGGATCAGTTATTCATGGTATGGCCGATGAACAAGATATGCGAAAAATGGGGGGTCTTTCAGATTTCTTAGTATTTACTTGTTCGTGTATGGCAATTGGTTCGGCTGCTTTGGAAGGATTTCCATTTTCTACTGGATTTTATTCGAAAGATATGATTCTAGAATTAGCAGGAGTATTTTTTTCAATTGAAAGCACTTTTGCAACTTGATTTGGTGAAATAT